>PVHX01002105.1:76106-178537 GCA_004024805.1 Geosciurus inauris | reverse complement strand
CTTCCTTCCTTCCTTCCTTCCTTCCTTCCTTTCTCTCTCTCTCTCTCTCTCTCTCTCTTTCTTTCTTTCTTTCTTTCTTGGTACTAGAGATTGTACTCAGGGGCACTCGACCACTGAGCCACATCCCCAGCCCTATTTTGTGTTTTATGTGGAGACAGGGTCTCACTGAGTTGCTTAGTACCTCGCGATTGTCACTGAGGCTGGCTTTGAACTCGCGATTCTCCTGTCTCAGCCTCCCTAAGTACTGAGATTATAGGCTTGAGCCACTGCACCCAGCTTTGTATTAATTTCATTCCAGTACTCATATCTTTTTGTTTCACTGATAGAAGCACCCACCTCTCAAATGACTTTACAACTTGTTCTTTCTGAACCAGACTTTTTCCACAGACTCCTTGATTGACCCACCCACAACAGTCCTAGAAAGGAAACCCAAGCTGCTTTCCTCATGTAACTCCTTCTCAGCCTGAAGCAGCCAGAGCTAACATCCTCCATTTTACTTTTCATCAATAAGGTTTCCTTTAATCAGAGGGCAGATTGAGACCAGGTAAAAAGGACAGTCAGTATAGATAAGGAATGATTGGGTCAGGAAGATAGGGGTTGATTCTAAAATAAAGTGTGATACCTCCAGAGCACTTCCTCTCCTCCTCACCTGTTTCCAAGGTCACCTGCTTCCAGGGAATTGTTATTCCCAAGATAATGAGTAGCCCCTGGGAGACTGCTTTCCTGCCTTTCTGGTCAGATATGGAAAATAGGGAGATGTACCCACTTGGAAGCTCCTTCCCAGCTTTTGGTCATGTAGGCAAGATAAGAGAAGGGAGCATAAGAAAAGAAACCTAGAATCTCTAAAAGGGGCAGGACAACACATTCCCTTGGGGTATCAGCAAAGAACCCCTCCTGTAAGAAGGAGTCCCGCTCTCTGTTTTTTCCTTTAAATTAATATTTTTGCTCTTGCCTTGACATTTCTCAGGTGTTCAATCTTCAACACCAGGGGAATGGGACCCAGTCCTTATTTTCAAGACCAGTTTCATTACTAGGTAGCACTCATTCTTCTGAATACCTTATATATATTAATTTTATTTTTACTAATTCCCTATAATAATTTTAATCTCCATTTTATATAAGAGGAAACTGTAAGACCTAAATTATGAAATAAGGAGTCTCTGATTTTTATAAGCCAATATCCCTTAAACTGAACCAAATAATGTTAAAGAAAGAGAAGAAGGTAGAGGAATATACTTGACATTGACCAATTTCTTATTCCTAATCTAAATCTGAATCAGTTGGAAAAAATGTTCTTTTTCACATATTTGTACTTCATCAACATCTGATATATTTTATTAAACTAAGTGCCAAATTATAGGTCACAGGGAAGTTTTTTATTATATTAAGCATTTTATTTTATTTTTAGAATAATAAAAAATAAGCTATAAATTCAATATATTTATTAAATAATCCCATGTATTACTTTCTTTTTGGAAGGGAATGTGACTTTTTTTCAGCCAATCTTTATAAATTAAACAAATGTGAGTAAAAGATACTTTTATTCCTAAATTGAATGCAATACATTTTTTATGTAGAAAAAATAATTAGTGAATGAAACAGCCATGACACAATTATACATACACAGCCTTTCTTGTACATGTCCACTAGAAAGAGTTGTTCCCTCATTTTTTAATAGAAGATTATACTACACAATTTTCACAGGTCATTGCATTGAACTACCAAAAGGGACAATATTGTGCTTTCAGACAAAGTACTATCTTTTGGAAGCAACTACAGTACTCTCTAAGAGAAATAACAATGATGTTATGCAACTGCTGGTGTGAGGAGAAGCAAGAGAATAAAGAAATACTATGTGCAATTTGGGGGTGGACTGGAGTTCTTCATGAGCATGAGTGAGACTTTTACTCAGGACTTGCAGAAGTTCTCAGGGAGTTGTCCACCTTGCAATGACCCTAATCTGACTTTGCATAAACATATACCTATTGGCTGTTTTCACTTGGATATTTAAACTAAGCCTAACCTTTCCAAAACAAAGCACCTGGTGCTTCTTAATCCACCCAACCCAAAGTTCACCAGTTCAATTATCTCATGCAGTATGGATTTTTCTTTAACATATATCCAGAATCTGGCTACATCTCACTACTCCTCTCCCACTGGAGTATAAATTGTTCCTTAATTAGTTTTGGTGCTTAAAAGATTTCCCTAGTCTATTGTCAACACAGAGATTCTTTTCAAACAAAATTAGGAGTGCCTCATTTCTCTGCTGCCACCCTCCAATGACTTCCATTTCATTCAGAGAATAACAAGTTCTTAACAATAGTTCACAAAGCACACCATTTTGTGTCCCCACATTGTCTCTGACCTTCCTGCCTTCTGTTCTCCCCTACCACACTTTACTTCAGCCACACAGTGCTGCATATCCTTTATCAAGCACACCAGCCACCTTTGGCCTCAGGGTGTTCTTTGGCTTCTTTCTGCCTAGTATGCTCTTCCACACAACATCTATTCATGATTGAATTCCTCAAGTCATTGTCAGAGCTTTGCTCAAACAAAATCTTTCTTGAGCATCAATACAACCACTATTTTATTATATTATTTATTTATTTATTAAAAATTTTTTTTCTAATTAGTTATGCATGACAGTAGAATGTATTTTGACACACTGTACACAAATGGAGCACAACTTCTCATTTCTTTGACTGTACCTGTTGCGAAGTCACACCAGTAGTGTAATCATACATATATATATAGGGTAATAACATACATGTCATTCCACCATGCTTTCCACACCCACACTCCCTCCCCTCCCTTCCCCTCATTTCTCTCTGCCCAGTCCAAAGTTCCTTCATTCTTCCCTACCTGCCCCCCATTATGGGTCAACGTCTACTTAACAGACAAAACATTCAACATTTGGCTTTCTGTGTTTGGCTTATTTAGCTTAACATGTTCTCCAGCTTCACCCATTTACCTGCAAATGCCATAATTTCATTCCTCTTTAAGGCTGAGTAATATTCCATTGTGTATATATACCACATTTTCTTTATCCATTCATCTGTTTAGGGACATCTGGGTTGGTTCCAGAGTTTAGCTATTATGAATTGAGTTGCTGTAAACATTAATGTGGCTATATCACTGTAGTATGCTGATTTTACATCCCTTGGGTATATATAGAGGAATGGGATAGCTGGGTAAAATGGTGACAACCACCACTTTAAAACATTGATTTTTGTCTGTCTTCTACACTCAAAATCTCCCTCATTTTATTCTCATATTGTGGCATTCGTGATTTCATAACATACTATGAAATATAACCATGTATCTCCAGCTACTAGAATGCATGTTTCACAGTGGAAGAAAATATGCATTGAATTCTTAACTGGCTTATATCCAACTCTTGAATTCAATAAGCATCTGCTGAATTAATGAATGGATAACTAGATTATGAAATTGGACATACATAGAGAATGAAATAGCATACTTCACCTGAAAATTTTTGATAAGAAAAAGTTCAACTCTTTTGTCACTTTGTCTTAAAGTACCAGTAAAGTTCATCATACATTTGTATTAACAAATTTCCTAATCAGTACATTTTTATAAACAAGTATAAGATACTAAGACCAACAGAGATGTGATCACCCTTAAAGGACAAATAAAACATTTTGAGTATAACCACTGCATTTATTATATTGTATTTTAAATGTATGTTACTAATTATAAAATTTTTAAAAAATATATATCTGATTTCATTATTAGTATAGGTTTATAAGGCTTAATTTATATTTTATTGAATGCTAATGGATTGTGTATGTGCATTAAATGAGAGTAATAATTTTAAACAAAAAGCTGAATGAAATTTTTAACAACATATAAATAGGTATGTGTTATGATTTTGAGGGCATAAAAAAATATCACACTAAACCCTCTATAAAATGTATGATCTTTATATGGAGGGAGCATCTCTCTTTGTTTTTCTGTAGTGAACATTCTAGCATAATATTTGTGTAAACTTAATATATGAAGAAAATATTGAAACAATATAGTTATCACTGAGATGAGGCAAAATTCATTGGTTATACAAATTGGTATATAGAAAAATCAAAGTAAAAATAAACCTATTCCATAAGTTTTAGACATTTTTCCTTTTGCAACTTTCTGTAATGGTTCAGTTGTTATATTTACTGATTCGTTAGCACATGGCTCATGAACTAATGAAGTAAAAAAAATTTAAATATCTATTGTTCAAAATCAGCAAGTAAGGCTTCTCTTAACCTCAGAAGACAATGATCTGTTTTTGGATTTTTATTGAAATCTTCCATCTCATTTAAACTTAATTACCTTTTGGGGAGAGTTGAACAGGGAAAAGAGTACATAAATATATAGACATATACATACACAGATATGTACTATATAGATGAGTAAATTTTATAACACTGACAAATAAATGAATAACCATATATGATAGTAATATAAAATTCAACTGATAGTCCGTTAATAAAGTTCTGGTTGCCTTCAAGATAAAGAAATATTCTAAATCAGTGACCACATTGGAATACTTCTGCCTAAGGGCAATATCCTAGGCATACATTATTTTAATTTTTAAAAACCTATCATTCATAATATCCTCACTATGCAAAAACTAAATGTAAAATTAGAATAAGCAGATATATGAATTTCCATGTCAACACACAACTTTTATTTTCATAGTACAGAAAGAAGCATGATATATATACTACAGTATTACATGTATTCTATGGAAGATTGCAAGAAAAATATTGGATCTATGGAAGATTGCAAGAAAAATATTGGAAATAACAATCAGATCCAAATCTGGAAAATTGCTACAACTTAAATAATTCATCAAAAAATTTATTAGATCACCTTGCTCTGCTATTTAGTACAGTTTAAAGTACTTTGATAAGCCTATGGATTTTTAAATTAGAATATACATAAATCATAGCAGAAAAACAGCTTATCTTTTCTAAATCTTATTTTAAAAACTTCAAAATATGAGACTTCTGTGGTTTTCACTTTTTAAAAAGTTTCCTGATACATGCCTTATTATTGCTTCCCCATTACTACTGAGATTCTTCATCACTCTGTGGAGTTCTCCCTATGATATTTCCTTTTTAAGTAGTACAAGATCTGCTAGTCAATGTTTTCTTTAATTTGCAACCTCTGAGATATTCGCAAAAACTGCCAATTAAAAGCATTTGAAAATGTCTGACTCAGAGATGCAGCTGGATTGAGCTAAATAGGAGAGTAGCTTAGAAAATCGTTTGCTAACATTTTAATTTACTTTTAATGGAGAAAGTAAAAGCTTTTCTTCAATTTACATTTCCTTTTCTCTTTAATTATTCATTCTGCCAAATTTCCAGTTTTTAAAAAACTAAACCCTGTACAATTATATAAAAATTATATGTTGTTAAGTATTACTACATTCTTGGATTCTACAGGAATGAATTGCTTCAATAAATACAGCTTGGGAATCTTCAAGGACCCAAATCATTGTCTATTATAAAAGCAGTTAGTGGCAAACTGTATAAAAATATTGAAGAAAATTAGTCCCTAAGAGTAGAATTATTCATTTATCACGTAATTATCTCTCATTAATAGAATATGACAATGTTATAATTGAAACAAAACTGTTTTAATCCTCTGCCTTCTTTTCCATGGTAATATTAAACCGCAATTTTTTTTTCTAAGTAACAACCATGTCATTTTAAATGACTGTTAAATTTGTATTTTGTAATATGGTATATACATAACAAAATTATCACAGAACTATTGACTGTATAAAAAAATTTATAAGAGAACTATTGAGCATACCAGCTAGATATTTATGCTATGTATGTTATATGGATACATATTTATGTTTATACTATATACATGTAACATAAATATTCATTCATTTATTTTTTTAGATTATATTTTATCTTTTATTTTTCCTCTTGAGCACCACACAAATGCACATGGTACTTTACAGTTTATAAGTCATATTCACTGAAATTTTCTCATCTTATTCTCTTTATATTGGTTTATCTCTCAAACTTGTAGCAGTGGCTGTGTTCATGTCTGTGGCTTAAAGTACTTTATAAAAACAGCATGAAAAGTTGGACTGAAAAATCTTGTAAATTTGTCCAGTTTTATGATGCAGATGTATACTGGGAATGTTTCCAATGAAAATGTTATTGAAAAAGCTCAATAGTTAACCAAATAGACTTAATTATAAGGTCATATTTACTTAGTGAATTCACCATTATCATCAGTTTGGTACTAAATCCTTAGAGCTTAAGCTATCAGCATTTTTAGTCAAAGAGTGGACTAAAAATGAGGCAGTCAGTTCATATTCACAGCATGTATAACACTCCAATGTGAAACCTAGAACATCAACCTATTAACATAAGATAAATTTATTTTAAAAATGAAGAACAAATTTGACTATCAGCCTGTCAAAAACATTGAGCTAAAAAATTACTGAAATGCTTTTTATTAAGCATACTCCTAGCAAACAGAGTTATTGTTAGAAGTATAGGCACCAAGATACTTATGCCATGATTTAGACAGTACAACTTTTAAAAATGTCATATTTCAAAAGCATATTTCAACAAGAATGTAAGAAACTGAAAACATTTTTAAAAATCAAAAAAGTTCTTTATGTTTTTGGATCACTATATTGGGGAAAATGTAGCTTATTGCTGTATTTCTAAAAGCTTTGTTTTGCCCATCCTAATGTCTCTTTTTCTAGAAAAATACTAACTTGAATCTGTGCATGCCTTCAGGATTTTAGACACTGAAAAAAAGTGGAGGATCAATAGATTATATACTTTCCTGTTCAGAAAGTTTTCTACAAAATAATTTTGGTTCAGCTTTCAAGGCTTTTTTATTATTAATTTGATGATATTGATATTGCCACTGTTGCTGTTGCAAATAATTACAGTGAAAATGATCCTGCTGATGTTTATAATAATAATAAAAATAGTAATCATAGTTTAATACTGAAAACCCTCTACATTTGCTTTTATCTTTCTACCTGATTTCCTTCTTATATTCTTGCATGTATGTGTATAAACACACACATACAAATAAACACAGAGACACATACACATTAGAACAGAAATGCCAATGACTAAAGATTTTTTTTTTCAGTTCACTTCTGAAAACACCTGAACACTTTAAAAACTGCCAAATTTTTACCATCATTGAGATGTCGTTCCAGATTTCTCATCCTCTTTTTCTCAGCTCAGTGTTTGCAACAATCATTACATCATGCCTTTTCAAACGCCTGCCAACTGTCTTATGGAACTGGTATTTATCTGTTGCTTTAATCTCTTCAAACTCCTGACACTACAGTCACTTGGCCGATATAGATCTGGTTATCTGAACCCAAATTTTGCTGTCACCCTTTGTTGTGCTCTCAGTAGTTCTGATTATAAATAGGCAGGTATCCAACTGACTTTACAAGAAGACCGCATTATTAATATCTCTGCTCTGAATTTTATTTTCTTATCTTTTCCATATCAGATATTTTATATCCAGGAGCAATTGTATCAAAATTATATTTAAGGTATCTTTGTCCCCAGACTTCCTGTAACTTCCTGAGAATTCTCATATATATGCCTTGTCAGTCAGGGTCCAATCAAGAAAGAGAAACTGAACAGTAATTTTAACAGGGATAGTTTAATATATACAGTATATATAATTAACTAGAGTAGAAAAATAGCTATGAGGAAATTGTAGTAAGAAATGAGAATTTTACAGAATAAAAGAAGACATAAGGAACACTATCACCCTAGGGCTGGTGTAGAAAGAACAAGAAAAGGCCCTCTTCTTTACTCATGAAAACAGAATTTTAGACACTGTTTGCTAGGAAACTACACTACTCACTGAATGGCAGAGGATGTTCACTTGATAAAAATTTGTCATGGAGAAATTTTTAGAAATAGAGCATTAAATTATTATTTTCTTACATCTTTATTACTACCTATATAACTTGGAACAAATTAATTCATCTTCATTTCCACTCCTGTGAGGACCAGCCTACATTATTGTTCATCACTCACTGAAAACAGTTGTGTTTTATTATTATGACAACAACAAATGCATAAAAAATACTGATTGAACACAGCAACCTTTGAGGGGAAATAACCATAAAGAGAAACATACGGTTGCATTCAAAGCAGTCTTTCTATCCTAGACCATTTTCTGTCTTTATCCACAGGTTGAAAAAGCAGAGCAGACTGTGGCATATAGTTTTTATTGTTTCCACTGAACTGGGGAAGCAGATATTGGAATACACAGATACCACAGCATTTAGGAACTGAGAGGCCAAAATAGCAGAGAAATGGAACCAGAGAATTCAATGTAGGATTTCTGTATTTGATTCCTCCAAAAGGTATTTATCAATTCCAAATTACATTTGCTCAAAGCAAAATGTAAAACCAACTAAAAACACCTTTGGGGGATCAAATCTATGATACAGTTTGGGAGGTCTCATGGTGCAAAACTTGATACCATTAAAAGACTAAGAAAAGAGTCAGATCCTGCACTCACCCCTGGTTTATAATTGGTAGTCCTAAAGGGTTTTTCTGTAAGAGAAAGGATGAATAAGAAATAAACCTACACAAAACCTAAACCAAGTATTTGTTATCACTGAAAGCAAAGTGTTTGAGTGCATGCTATCTGTCTGTAGGGGAAAATAATCCTTCTCTGAGGATGATAGTATGATCCAAAAATTTTAGTTTTTCACATAAAGTATCTAAAATTTTACCAAGCATCCCAGCAATCAGGACTGAATGAAAGAAAAGGGGAACAAAAGACATAGAAACACTAAACATAAATCAGGTATAATAGTTATGATAATATTATAATGAAATAATTTCTGCTCAGCTTCTATAATGCAAAATACATAGAATTTATTTTAAAAGTAAAATATCTACAACCAGAGTATGTCAAGTTATGGTAATGTTAATTGATCTATTGTAATGGAAAATGATGACCTTTTTAATAAATTATATTGGAATAACTGTGTCACATGAAAAAAAATGATGATTTTAAATCCATGTCAAGAACAGAATCAATTCTAGATGAATTATGAAACTAAGACAAGAAAACAAAAGGAAAACTAAATTTTCTGCAACTTAACCTAGAGATGATATTTGAATAGATTATTATTTCTTCAACAGAACACAATGGTTATTTTCTATAAATGAAAAGACTGATAAATTATATGCTATTAAAATTAAGAAATTCCATTTTTCAAAATATAATTTGGAAAAGATAAATGAAAATACATAGATATTTGCAATATACATGCCAACTAAGGACTCATATAAGAATACATAAAGAACAATTACAAACAAGTAATGAAAAGATAGACTATCAAAGTCTGAAACAAAAAGAACAAAAAAGTTGGACAGATACTTTTATAAGATGTACAGGACCAAGTTATGAAAATATACTTAACATATTTACTTATCAGGAAAATAAGTAAAATCACAATAAAATATTGTTACTAAAGTGTTAGAACGGCTGAAGTTAAATTTAAAAGTCAATGCAAATGCTAGTAGGAGTACACAGGAAGGAACTTTCACACATTTCTGATAAAACGCAAGTTATTACAAACATGTTGGTATGCCTTAGCACTATTAATAAAAGCTGAGCACATGTATGCATGTGATTCATCAATTAAATTCCTAGGTATATGCCATAAAAATATGTAGACATGCCAACCAAAATATGTATAAGAAATTATAAAGAAGCATTACACATATTATGCAAAACTGGAATGATTAAACTTACCTCAGCTGAAAAATGAAAAAAAGTAGGATGGATGTATAAAACTAGAATAATTTCTACAATTGAATAGTACACAGCAATAAGAAATAGCAAACTACAACTATGCAAAACACAGATGAATCTCAAAGACATTGTTTAATTTAAAAATACATAATTACAATACTGTACACTGAAAATATTCAAGAGTCTTTTTTTATGGTGGTAGATATCAAAATAGTGTATTTCTGGGAGGGATAGTTACAAAAGAGATATAAGGGAGGATTTTAGAGGCTCATACTATTCTATGTCTTAATATATTTTATAGTTTTATTATTAATGTTCACTTTTTAAAAATAATTTTCTGTTTTATCTACTTGCTACTTTTTTGAAATGTAAATGAAGAGCTAATAATCAATGTTGGTACTTGTGTACAGATCCATATATTTAGCACATGAAATTGGGCTTTATAGATCATTCATTCCTTTCATTGATATTTACTGAGTGATAGATAAAGGGAACTTACCTGTCCCTTAGTTTGATGAAAGGGTTTGACATGGCACTTCCAGTGCACTTCCAGCCTGTTAACATTTACACCACAGCTTTTCAAAATTAGTAGCAGACTTAGGTGTCTGTGTCACAATTCATCCATCACTAACTGTAAAAGAGTTAACAGTGTGTTTCACACCCAGCTTTTCTCCCATTTTTGTTGTGATAAATATCAATATGAGGAGGAAGGAGAAATATATGTCAAAAGAATGACTTTCTTAAATGGAAGCTACAAATTCTCTCAAGCAACTGGTAAATTTACTAGTCAAGGGAATGCTAAACAAAAACTATTACAAACTCATGAATTTGCTTTTGGTTAAGCTATCTAATGAACAGGTACATTGTATAATTGACAGTTCAAATTCCCATAGAATATTTTATTTTTTCCAGCATTTATTTTGTTTCCTCTGCAAAAATCAACATATTAAAGTTTAATCATTTAAAAAACTAAGATAAACAATTATTGCAATAGTTTTCTTTATTTTTCTAATTAGAGATAAATTCAGTATTAGTCCACATACCACAGGTTTCTAACACTAGTTTTCCAATTATTTTACAGGTAAAATCTAAAGTGTTTCTTTTAACACATCTGTGACATATAGATTGCTCAGTAACTATTAGGGATCAGCACAAGTATCATCATAAATTATTTGCCATTTCCAGTTGGAAGGCATTTGAAAATGTTGATGTTTATCTTATGTTTAAATATATTTGGTTACTTTTTTTCTTTTATCTTGAGGCTCTCTTCAATGTAATACATCTTTGGTGTAGAAATAAAAATCAATGAAGAAATATTCCTATGTTAAAATGACTATCTCCCCAAATTAATCTAATAGTTCAACGATATTAAAAATAAACTTTTAAATGGGATGGTTGATAGAATTTGAAAAAATGAATGCATGCTGATGGAAGAATATATGTTCTCAAACACACACACACATACACATACACATATACATATACATTTCTAAATATATCCTGCAGGAATATCAAGTAAATATGAAGGATATATCATATAGATAATGTAGCAAATTTAGCTATAAAAATCCAAAGAAGAGTATACAACTGAAGCAGGAAGGAATATATTATTGTGGGCAGAATGAGAAGAATGTATTCTCGTTTCATACGTATATGTGCCAATATTCCTTTTTTAATATCAGGAGAAGGTATTTAAATATTATTTGTGAAGTGTGAGAACTAAAAAGGAATAGTGGGTGCCATTTGGTAACAATTATGAGAAGTTGCCATATTCTAGAAATTGTTCAAGGTGTCTTATAATAGGGCTTATCTCACAGAATTTTTATAATAATCTCATTGTGTCTATGTTTCAGAAGAGAAAAAATTGACTGGTCAAAGTTATACAGCATAGAAGTGCTGGAGCTGGGATTTGAATCAGGCATGTTGTCTATGTATAAAACCACTGTAAACCACTCATAGCATTTCCCTCTGTACTGATTTGCATGTGCTTGGAAAGCAAAATATCCTGCATACATAATGGGGAAAACTGAACCAAGTTACAGAAAAATATGTATACTAAATTTTCAAAAAACACACATGAGTTCATGAATGTGTATTCATATATACTATAGATTACACATATGGAGATAATTTTAAGACAATCTAGAGGGCTTCAAGGTAATCGAAAAAATAAACTGCTTATACTGTACATTGATGTGCTATTATTTCCTAATAATTACCACAGATCTTTAGTGACTTAACACAACATCCATGTACTAGTTCACAGTTCTGTAGGACAGAAGATTGTCCTGGTGTGAGCAGATTCCCCATTCAGATTACCATAAGGCAGAATTTCTATGTTGCTGTCTTAGGGTCATATCCAGGCTGAGTCCTCATTGTTAGGTTGGGTGGAAGAATCTGCTTGTAATCTTGTTCAGATTGTTTGTGTAATCCATTTTCTTATTCTGCAATTATAGGACTAGGTCCCATATTTTCTTGCTATCAGCTAAAACCATCAACTCCTGGAATCCACTTGCTCTCCATGTGATGTACCTGACTCAGTCTTCATAGTTAAAAGTAGAAAATTTATCAAAGATTAAATTTCACACATAATTTGAATTTATCTTATTTCCATTTTGCTCTGACTCTTAAGCTCAAATTTAAAGAGACAGTACAATTGTGTACAGCCAAAACCAAAATGCCCCTTGTCTAGTGTCAACTCGTTTGGGATCTTCAAAATCCATTCACCGCAGTGCCTAGATTACTACTATCATTAATTTTCTGTGTCAACCTGGCTGAGCTTTGGTACAAATACGGATGCACCTCATTTGATCAAGACTTCCATATAAAGACAAAAGTTTTATGAAATGTAAGTCTGCCTCAAGATTGCAACATAGAAATTCTTCCTGAGTTTACAGCCTGCTGATCTTGATCGGTTCAGAAGATTCTGGATTCAAGTTTGAAAAATGATATCTCACCTGAATGTGCATCCTGCTGGTTTGCCCTACTGATTTGGATTCTCAGCTTCCATAATTGTGTGATGAAATACTTTAAAATTTTTCCTTTCCTCTCTCTCTCTTTCTCTCTGTTCTATTTTATTTTATATTTCTGATGGATGGAGGAAGCCTTTGGTTGAATATCTGGAAGGTATGTGTACTCTAGGGCAAAGAAATTGCAAGTTTATCTCAGAAAGTTATGCTTTTCATGTTGCCTTCTATATTAGTAAGCATTCTCTAGAAGAACAGACTCAACATGATATATACATATATATTATATATATTGTGTATATATATAATATATATGTATTATATATGTATTATATATATATGTATTATATATATATATATATATATATATATATATATAAATTTATTAGGTGACTTACATAATCAGAAGCCATATAGTCCCACAATGGCTATCTACACCTTGGACAGCAAGACGTACCAGAAGTTGCTCAGTGTAACAAGCTATAACCTCAGAACAAGAGAGAAAAATGTTGAAGCCCCATTATAAAACTGAAGGGTTGGAAACTCCCTGGAGAATCAGTGGTCAAAATCCATTTTGAAAGAGTGAAAGAATGTACTGGGAGCCGGGTGCGGTGCCACACACCAGTAATCCCAGCACTTTGGGAGGCTGAGACAGGAGAATCGCAAGTTCAAAGCCAGCTTCAGCAAGAGTGAGGTGCTAAGTAACTCAGTGAGACCCTATCTCTAAATAAAATACAAAATAGGGCTGGGGATGTGGCTCAGTAATAGAGTGCCCCTGAGTTCAATCCCTAGTGCCAGAAAAAAACAAGAAAGAAATAGACATGTAGACTATTGGTATAGAATAGAAGACACAGAGATGAACCCACTTACATACAATTACCTTATACTAGCAAAATGAAACTAGCAGCAAAATGAAACTAAACCCCTATCTCTCACCATGCACAAAACTCAACTCAAAGTGGATCAAGGACCTGGGAATTAGATCAGAGACCCAACGCCTAATAGAAGAAAATATAGGCCCTAATCTTCATCATGTCAGATTAGGACCATACTTCCTTAACAAGACTCCTATAGCACAAGAAGTAAAATCAAGAATCAACAAATGGATGGATTCAAACTAAAAAGCTTCTTCTCAGCAAAAGAAATAATCAATGAAGTGAACAGAGAGCCAACATTCTGGGAACAAATCTTTGCCACACACACATCCGATAGAGCACTAATCTCCAGGATATATAAAGAACTCAAAAAACTTAACACCAAAAAGCTAACAACCCAATCAATAAATGGGCTAAAGAGCTGAACACAAACTTCACAGAAGAAGATATACAATCTATGAACAGACATATGAAAAAATGTTCAACATCTTTATCAATCAGAGAAATGCAAATCAAAACTACCCTAAGATTTCATCTCACGCCAGTCAGAATGGCAATTATCAAGAATACAAACAACAATAAGTGTTGGCAAGGTTGTAGGGGAAAAGGCACGCTCATACATTGCTGGTGGAACTGCAAGTTGGTACAACCAATCTGGAAAGCAGTATGGAGATTCCTTAGAAAACTTGGAATGGAACCACCATATGAGCCTGCTATCCCACTCCTAGGTCTATACCCAGAAGACTTAAGAACAGTGTTCTACAGTGCTGCAGCCACTTCAATATTTATAGCAGCTCAATTCACAATAGCTAAACTGTGGAACCAACCAAGATGCCCTTCAATAGATGATTGGATAAAGAAACTGGTATATATACACAATGGAATATTACTCAGCAATAAGAGAGAATAAAATTATGGCATTTGCAGGTAAATGGATGGAGTTGGAGAATATCATGCTAAGTGAAGTAAGCCAATCTCAGAAAACCAAATGCCGAATGTACTCGTTGATAAGTGGATGTTGATCCATAATGTGGGGAAGGTCATGGGAACAATGGTGGATCTCTGTTCACAGGGGTGTAAGGGGGGAGGGGGCATGGGGACAGCAAAGGTAGTAGAATATGATGGCCATAATAACCCTAACTTTATGTATGACTGCATATATGTTGTGATTCTATGCAACTTACAACTAGAGAATTGATATGTTACCCTTTATCTATGTACAATGAATCAAATTGCACTGTTAACATGTAAGCCTAAATAAAACAAATAAAAAAAAAAAAAAGAATGTACTTGGGCAACAGCAACATCATCAGAAGCACCTGCACCCACTCAAGAAAAATGGAGTTTGTATCTGACTCATCATATTCCTTTTTCTGCCTTTTTTTCCTTCTGTTTCCAGTGTCTATGACATTCAGGGATAGTCTTCTTTTTCAGGTTGCTTGGTCATGTGCTAGTCATCCACACAAACACCCTCATTGACACATCTAGAAGTTTCTTAATCCTGGGCATCTCTCAAGACAACCAAGTTGTCAATTCATGGTAACCATTACATCTATCATTTTGTTATCATCATTAATACACATAAAGATTTTTACTATAATTTTGGACTCTTTCAACATCCTATTATACTCATAGTTTACATTTATAATGATGATCTTATAAGATGAGCATGGTGGTTCATGACTGTAATCCCAACAACATGCAAGGCTGAGGTAGGAAGATAAGAAGTTCAAATCCTATCTCAGCAACTAAGCAAAGCTTGTTTAGAAATAGAAAGTAAATAGGGGCTGCAGATGTAGCTCAGAGGTAAAGTACCCAAGAATTCATCCACAATACCTAACACAAAAATAAATACAATAAGAATAAAGTTACATATCACCACTGCCAAAATCTTGGATGACTTGTGTAAGGCAAGGATAACTTTAAAGTCATTTGGAAAGAAATGGAGTAGGTAAAGAATACTGTTTGTTGCCAGAAGTCCAGAAAGACGCAAATGTATTTGTCTGACAGAAAAGGAGAAAGAGTTCCTAGTGTAAATCATAGGAATGTCAGCACATAAAGGTTCCCCAAGTGCTAATTGGTCTTAAAAGGGATGTCTGTATTAGATCTCTCTTCAGCAATTGCATCAGTGACTGCATTTCTAACATAATTCACCAGGTATTTTTTCTGCCTCTGAAATTACTTTTTCAATTTTAATTGATTAACTACTCTTGGTGCAATATTTATTGTATTGATCACTAAATAGGCCACACCACAGGAACTTGATATTGGTACTGAAAGCATAATATGGTCTTCTTAGCTATACTTCCAAAATGCACTTCTTCTCAGACATGTTCAAATGACATTTGGTCAACTCAGATCAATTGATATTTTCTGACCAAGTTTTCATCAATTTCATTGTTCTGAAATGTTACTTGTTCCACAGGTAATTGTTCTTCATCATCTACCTCTCACACTTTTTCCATAACATTATTTTTGCTTTGATCTAAAATTAATCCCTTCATCCTTGTTTCATTCCATTTTATTCCATAGTTCTGGTGTGTGAGAGACTTGGTTCAGTGTGTTTCTATCTTTCCCAGCTTGATCTCACTTTTCTGTGGGCCTTCTATATAGCTCCAAAACAGTGTTTACGGAAATGCTGTAAAGTATAATAAAGCATGCATAAGCAATTTAATTAAATTCTGCAGCATTATAAGCAAGTTTAGTTTATAAATGGAAATACTAGCTTTAAAATAGAAGAAGAGTATTGGTTATTTGAATAAATTGTATACATTTGTTCACTTTTTTATGATTAAAGTTTGAAATGTTTTGGGCATATTATTAAGGAATAGTTTAGGAAGCATCAGAAACATTACTAGAGAATAATTTACCATATATAAGCATAACATACCTGAATTGTTTTGAAAACGCAAACATACTTAATGAAATTTACTAGTGTGAATATGTTTTGATTTAATTTATTTTGATCACTGATTTTTAATAGCAGTACTTAGTATAAAGAGCAGATTCAAAAGGATCTTTTTCTGACATAAAGTTGCCATACTCATTAAATAAAATAGAGAGAAAACAGTTCAATTTGAAATTCCAATACGCAATGAATAAAATAAGAGTATATTTCCAGAATACTTATACTAAAGAAAAAAAATCATTGTTTATTTTAAATTCAAATGTAACCAGCATCCTGTATTTTATTTGTCAAGCCTCTACTAAGTGTATGTTTTTATTTTGAGAGTTTTGTTTTTGATTACTTATTCAAAAGATTTTGGGGAAAAATTATTTAAATGTTGAGGTTAATAGTGTTTATTTAATGATTATGGCATTGAGCATATAATTAAACCAGTTGTGTTTTAACTTGTAAATATGTCCAGAAGCAATAATACAGAAGCTCAAGTTGTTTGGAGTAATTTTTAAATACTGATGCATATTTATGTGTATAAAGCTTACAGAAAGCTGAAGGATTCTATGAGGTATTCAGAAACATTAAAAACAAATGGCACATACTGCTAAGCACTCATTTTCCAGCAAGCACTGCATTTTCTTGCATAATAAGCTATTCAAGCAATTGTATCATACGCTCTTGCCTTTTCCAAACAGATAGAAGACATTGTAGCTCTACTCTTGCATTTCCTATGCATGAAGATGGACAGAGTTTGAGGAGAGCAAGTTCACCTCACCTAGACTCAGGGAAGACAGATCTTCACCATGGTTGTGGCAGTTACTAGCATCTCAGAGCTTAAAATGACCCATTTTCCAAAAACAAACATGAAATAGCACCAACTTAAAATGGATCATTGTGAGGGTTGAGTTAGAACATCTGAGTTAATATTTCATAAAATGTCCATTATTACGAATGTTATGGTGATGTATTAGTTGTTCATTTGGTATCTAGTTGAACTATAACCTCCAATAAAAGATTTTTGTAAAAAGCTTCTCATGTGAATTAATATTTGGTATTTGATTTTAATTTTCAAGAAATAGCAATTACTAACTCTGATAAAAATGTTCTATAGAAATTCAGCTACTACCGTCTTACTGACTAATAGGCTAATTTTAATATAAATATGAGAGCAAACTAAATGAATAAACAGATTTTTATTGCATCATAACAAATTATATAACCACTATGTATATTGATTTTAAATTAGTAGACTTTTTAGAGTAGTTTAAGGGTTATAGAAAAATTGACTAGAAACTGCAAAGTTTCAATATATTCTCTCTCTCTACTCTCTCAAAACATTCTATCAATATTCCTATTAATGAGGTTCATGTAATAATTTATGAACAAATATTAATATGCTATTATTATAAAGTCCTTAGTTTATATTATGATTTAACTTTTGTGTTACACCAGTTGTATGGTTTTGGTCAAATGCACTATCATATGTTCACCATTACAAGACAAAGTAAAACAGATTAGGATCACTGCCCTAAAATTCTCTTTGGCTCAATGTATTCATTCCTCTCCAACTCCCAACCACTGATATTTCTATTTCTCTATAGTTTTGCCTTTTCCAGAATGTCATATATTTAGAATAACTAACATACAGAATCTGAAATGTTTGTGGGGATTGCCTATTGTAAGATCATGAACCCCTGCCTCACATGGGTCCAGTTGAATTTAATAATCCTTTCATTCAATAAAAAACTAGTTTTGAATATCTAAAATGTGAAACATGTTAGTAGCTGCTTATGATACATCAGTAAATAAAATATGCTAGTGAGAACTTTTGTGGAGTTTCTAATCATGTTTGGGAGATAGAAAGTGAATCAAAATTTCTATAATTCCAAAAATTTCTCTGAATAGCAATAAGTATCTTGAGAGCCAAATAAGACTCTTGGAAGTTAAACTAAAGCTGAGCCTTGAACCATGTTTATCAATTAAGTTACACAAGATGAGGAGGAAAGAACATACAAAGAATTAGATGTAATACAGGACAACCCTGTTTAGTAAGAACACACCTGAAAGTGTAATTAGAGTAAAAAACAAGTAAGACAAAAGAAGTACAGTACATGAAAATGAAAATAAATTAGAGAAAATAGCAATAGTGGAGGCAGGGAGCAGATCCTTGGTAGACCTTCTTCCTTTTTCATGAGTTAAATGTTTATTTTGAAAATGAAAGAAAGATAAGAAGAAATAAAGATGGAAGCATCATGGTCATATATGCAATTAAGAAATATTAGCATAGAGAGTGTATGAAATGAATTTAGATTGTTTGCAATAGGTGAAGAGAAACAAGTCTAACATGTTCTTATTGGTTCAACAGAATCAATGTAGAACCCATGTGTTCTTTACCTCAGTAACAGGTAATGGAAAGAATTTAAAAGTATATAAATGATGACAATAGTCAAAGAATGTAAAATTCTGATAAAATTTTTAAGTGAATATTAACAAAGAGTTTAAAAATACAGAAAGTTAATATATGGAAAATAAGAGTAATAGAAGGTTGGCCAGAAACACTGTAGTATGTTGAAACATAACAAAAGGAGAAAAGTAATATAAGAATATCTAAGATAGGAAAAAAAAATTGGATAATAAGAGTATCCAAAATTAAAACTATAAATGCTTGTGACACTAATCCAAGGCATCCTATTATAATTTGTTTCTTATCCGTTTAATCAGTCTGTGATTCAGTTAACATTTATTGCCCAACCACCATGAGCCAGATCCTTAGCCAGATGCTGAGAATATAATAGCACTAACATCCAAAAATATAAAGATGCATAAGAATATACTCCTAAAATTAAGTTCAGAAACAAAGTTACAAATCATTGATCAGAAAAGTATTACTTTGTAATGATAGTAATATAACAGGTTAAAAAAGGCAAAGAAGAAGAACCTGAAACAGAACTTAGCAATTTTAATATGTTTCCTTATAGATACTGATGCATAAAGACTCATCAAGGATATTGATTTCTAGTAATAGAGAGGCAAGGGTACTGAATTTGGGGTAGAGGGAGAAAATAACAGTTCTTCATTTACCAATCAGCATGGTAAAGAAAAGAATGATAAAAATTAACAAAGAATCAAGTAGAATAGGCAACTATTTTTTTCTTTTATGTGATTTTGACCACTGAGTTCTTTTTTGGTGGTGGTGGTGTTGCTTTTAGATGCACATGACAATGGAATGCATTTTGACATATTATACATACATGGGATGCAACCCATTACAATTTTGATCCCATTCCTGTGGCTGAACATGATATGGAGTTACACTGGTTATGTATTCATATATGAGCATAGGAACATTATGTCTGAATGTTGTGTCATTCTACTCTCTTTCCTATTTCCATTCCCCTTCCCTTCCCTTCATTCCCCTTTGTTCTGCTGCCCCATCAATGTTTATTGCAGCTCAGTTCACAATAGTCAAGCTATGGAAGCAATCTAGTGTCCTTCAACAGATGAAAGGGTAAAGACAATGTAGTATATATACACAATGGAATGTTACTCAGCTATAAAGAAGAATGAAATTATAGCATTTATCAGTAAATGGATGGAAATGGAGAATATCATGCTAAGTGGAATAAGCCAGTCCCCCAAAACAAAATGTCAAATGTTCTGATATGTGAATACTAACTTATAACTAGGGAGGTTAAAGAAAGGAAGTACAGAAGTTCATTGGATTTGACCACTGATTTCTTATAACATTTAGGTGAGTGTCAAAGCACCCCAGACATTGTTGAAAACCTTTAGGAACAAGTAAATTATATTTTTGAGAAGTTATTGATCAACTTTAAATGTAAGCACTCAAAACCTATATTACCAATTAGTTAATGTGAAATGAAATTGTTTCCCATACCAGCAGAAGAAAACTAAAATTTAAGAAATGTATTTCCAAAGAAACTTTCAAAAGAAGATAAGCAATATAACTGACAATATTGAGGTAGTGAGACTCCTATTGCTTCATCTTGTAAGCTCATAACAGCTTATTGACCTGATCAGTTTTTATTGGTTCATAAAGTAAATGTACACACAAGAAGCACAAGTCAGATCCACATGGAAGCATAATCCTGAGGTAGGGAAATTCAAGTTATTTTTTTTTAACCTACATTCCTAATAGCAGGGCAGATTGGGGAGTTAAGAAGTAGTCTTATACTAAACAGTGTGAATGAAAGAAAAAGTGACTTCAAAGTCACCCTGCTGTATCTCAAAATATGATGAAATCTCTATTTCATTTTATCATATCAATAGGTGGATTAAAAAAAACAACATTTAACCATTAGCAAAATTGACACACACCAATACAATTTAATTCTTTTGTAAAGCATCAAAGTTAAATGTTTGAAATATATATTTCTATCTAATAGATGATTGCATTTTAATAGTAAAAGAATATAATTGTGGTGCCTTATATTTAAACAGGATAATTAATAATCATATTAGGTTAAATACTTTAATCATCTATGAAGAAAATGTCTTTGCTTTGGATTTGTTACTTAATTTATTTATGGAATTCTTAATTCTGTAAGAAAAAATATCTAGTATAGAAATATTTAACAGCTTTTGTTAAGGTTAATGAAAGTTATTTTCAATGCATCTGAGAATAGTTAAATCTTTTCTTTTTTTCTTCTTTATAAGTCATCAAATGCATTTGTGAATTGTGGTATAAAATTTTATTATGAAGTGATATTTGACCTTGTATCTCATTAGGATGAAATATAATTTATACTTGTGAAATTATCTGTGGTATTTAGGACAAAACTGTTAAATTTCAATAATGTTACATTTTCTACATGAACTGTTTTAATAGTTACCATTAAAAGTTTAAAATGTATATATTCACTTAAATACGCATTATTACACTACTAATATTCTATTTATATAATAGAATATTTATATTTATTTATCTTCCTAGATTATGGAGTCTTTCTTTTTATTTTTTATGTCACCATTTAGGGATCAACTAAACAACTTTGCCATTTTTGAAAGATTTTTCAAAACTTTACCACTAAGGTCTTTGAGGTGGATTCTTGTCTATATTCATATGAGAAAACTGTATGTCCTAATAAGAATTAAAAGGAATTCTATCAAGGATTCATATCTCCATTTCTCTGCCAAAGGGATTAGTCAACTCTTTGATTGTAATAACCATCACTTCAGCTAGTGTTTTATATACATACTGGTGATCATATTTATCTCATCAATAATTACAAAATATTTTTATTAAAATTTATTTTTAAGAGAACTTTTAGATTTATAGCCAAATTGAGAGGAAGTCACAGAGATCACATTTCCTTTCCCACACATGCATAGCCTCTGCCATATCAATATTCCCAACCACAACAAAACATCTGCTAAAATGGCTGAACCAACATCTGCTAAAATGGATGAACCTCCTTTGAAAAGTAATTATCATCTAGATATCTGATCTGAATATATAACATACTTTATATATATGATATAATATATGACATGTTTGGCCCGGTATTTATAGAAAATGTTTTGAATGAAGAATAACAGCTCACTTTTTGCTATTACACAAAGCAATCCAGTTAATAATGTACAGCTAATTTTAGTCTACCTAGTACCCCTTATAATTGCAACTGTAGAAATAGCTTTGTGTAAAATTAAAGATAAAGAAATCTTGAAGCATAATTTTTATTATGAGATTCTTACAGTTGTTTATTTTCATGTGTCAAATGTAAAGAGTTAATCACATATCTTGATCCTTGAAAAAGGAATAGTAGCATGCAAATTATAAATTTGGAAATGTCCTACAACTTCAACAGATATATATTTTAAATTTTATTCACTCTAATGAGATAATATGAAGTTATTAATATGCCAAAAACTTTATCCATACTTTCTGCATTTGCAGTACATTAATTCCCAATTTCTGTTAGGCAGTTGCTGAATGTTAGTGTTGTTTATCTCTTTTCCAATATGCAGACTAGGAGCTACTATAACACATTTATAATAGTTCTTGCCACAATAAAAATTAAAATACTAATATACTACTTAGTATTATCTTCATATGTCCAGCCTGCTTTGAGAACATAAATGTAAATGCAAACTGTATCCAACAATGTCTGTAGAACTAATTTGAATTTTAAAAGTACCAGAAGACATGGAATTGAGATGTACATAGCAAATCAACACCTTTTTCATGCTTCTAAATGTTGTGTGTAGGAAAAAACTGAGGTGATTATTACACAAGTCAAGTTATCCAAAGTGATACTGAATGAGTATAATTTAAGTGTGCTCTTTTGTCTATGCAGATATAAAAAATATGATCAATTGACATTTAAGTGGATAAATTTAAAAAAACAAACTAAGAGTAACTGTATAAATATCTGGGAAATTGTCCAGCACTAGACAGAAGTAACAAGCATTTAGTTCTTATGTTGGGAGAATTCTTAATGTGCTCAAATATAGAAGCAATCCTTTGTGATTGACTGGAGAGGAAAAGGGAGCACAAATTTGTAGGGAAAGATGGCAATTGAGGATGAGTAAAGGTGGATACAGTAGATTAAGCTAAGTATATAATTTATTATCTCACTCTGCCATGTCTTATCTTTAACTATAAATTTGGAAAGTAATAATTAGTTCAATTTTCCTATACTAAAATCAATGTTCAGAGATGCTATGCTCCCTACTATATTATAAAATTGTACTTGGAGTATCATATTACAGATATTTTTATTTCAACTTTCAGGAAAATAATCAGTGTCCAGTTCAACTTTCTTAGTTTATATTGTTGAAGAAGGGAATTTTTTAAAAAATGAGATTCATGTAATAGGACTTTTCGTGGAACTGAAAAGTAAAATTACGCTGAAAATCGGTTTTGTGTATTTTTTACATTAAAAAAAAAACACTAGTTCACTATTAAGAAGTGAAATGTATTCCAGATGCATTTAAAATATTCACTCATTGAATCTTATAAGAACTTTATAGGATAGGTATTGTTATTTTTCTCATTTTGCACATGAAGAGAACAGAACCACAGTTCATTTCTAAACCAGGAAGAAAATACAGGGCTAAAAAATGTTGAAACCAAGATTTTCATTCAGTTGGTCTCTTCCAAAGTACACACTCAACCATTGTATGTTGATAACATTTCAGTTACCTTCCCTGATATCCCTGGGAAAGCCAGTAACGTACCGATGCAGCAATGATCTTTCTCCACCTTGGGTATTAGAGATTGTTTAGTTTTACCTTGTGCTATTGTTCCTGGCTATGAAGTATCCAAACCTTGTCTCTTCTGGAATTTTCTAATAAGTATTTACAATTACCTTTTCTTCAAAAATTATATGTTGTTGCCTGAAAATAAGAAGTTGTAGAAAATAAAATAATTGGTTGCAAAAGCACTAGCAAGAAAAACACTTCAAAGGAAATGAGGTAATAGTTTACAACAAGTTTCAGATGAATTCAGTGAAGAGCCACTTAACTTGAAAGGATAAAACACAGGTCATCCATACCATGTAGTGGCAAAATATTTACTTATTCCCTCTGGTCACTTGAAATTAATTGCCCATTGAGAGCTAGGCTGTAGCAGATTTAGTGGTATTATGACCAATGATTATGACGGGTTTACATTGGGCAATATAGTTGAGGGATGGAGAGTTGGCAGCTTCTGACAATACTGCAAGGACAGTGACCCAGTTCAGGATTTAAATTCTCATCTCAAAGGCTGGTGAGAACACAGGGATTTTCTTATTGCAATAAAGTAATCACCTTTTTAGTTGCAAGGCTTACATTCACACACAATTTAAAAGAAAATCTGAACCTTCAGTTTGGTGAATTATAGCATTGTATTAGCTGCCTGGGATGGCTAAAATACAATACTAAAGCATGGTATTTTAAACAACTGAAATACATTGCTTCCTGTTTCTGGAAACTAGAAGTCTGAAATCAAGGTGTCAGCAGGAATCTGTTCTATTTGACAGCTCTAGGCACAGAATATTTCCTTGCTTGTTCCAACTTTCTGGAATTTTACAGTCATCCTTGGCATTCCTTGGCTTATAGATGCACCACTCCAGTTATGGGGTGCCTTCTTGCAATGTGTCTGCACATTAACTTCCTCCCTACACGCTTCTCTCTGTGCCTAAATGTCTCCTTTTTACAAGGACACCAGTTATATGAAATTAGGGCCCACTTCATTAACCTCTTTTTAACTTTATTGCTGCTGTAAAAACCCTAATTCTAAATAAGGCAATATTCAGAGGGTCTTCAGGATATTTATTTTTGGGGAGACAAAATTCAGCGTACAACAAGAGTAGCTTGAATATAGCTTGAATATGTAGTAATTAATTTCAAATTTCTTCTGTTAAAATTTAACTTTAAGAGAAAGCAGGATGATAAAATTTGGAAAGCTTTCATTTGATAATATTCCAGTGACACAGATATGGTTCTTAAATCCCTCCAAAACACTCTGCCAAAATTTGATGAATGACTTTTATCTTTTACTAAAAGTAAAATGAATCCACATCAGGAAATGATCTTGATAGATGAGATGCATAATTTTATGGATCAATATGACTGGGCCAGTGGATGTCTAGATATCTGGTTTGACATTATCTCTGAGTCTGATTATGAGAGTACTTTCAGAAGAATTAGTATTTGGATCAGCGAACTGTGTAAAGTGGATGGCCCTCTCCAAGACTGGTGAGCATCACCAATCTGTTGAGGATCTGAACAGAACTAAAAGGCAAAGGAAGCTTGAATTTATTCTTTTTCTGACAGCTTGAGTTGGGTCATTGGTGTACTGCTCTCAGTTCTCCTTATTGTCAAACCTTCAGAGTTGTGTTGAGGCTGGAATTTACACCATCAGATCTCTGGCTGAATGCCAGCAAACTACCCCACAGTGTTTTTGAATCGTCATTCAGACAATAGATCATGGAACTTCCAAACTTTCACAATAGTATAAACCAATAACTTATAGTAAATTTTCCAGTTTTTATATATATATATATATATATATATATATATATATATATATATATATATATATATATATGTCTGTGCTACAATCTATATCTTTATCTATATCAATTCCTATATCTTAAGAGTTATTTTCTCTAGAGAGTCCTGACTAATACAAACTGGGATGCAGATTCTCCTCATCCATCTCCTATCTTCCTTCCTTACTACCAGATCTATAAACAACATCATCCAGAATATTTCTGGGGATAAATTACAAAGCCAAAATTGTTTATAATGTTTAACACACCAAAATAATTGCAATATTTGATCTATTTCCAAATTTGTTAGGATAAGAAATCGAGGAATTATATGTGAAACTACTGCTGTTGCTTTAACCATTTCCATCAATAGAAAACTAAACAAGTAATTTTATTTAAGAATGCATTTAGTAATGTGCTGCCAGAAATTCTTGAATCAGCTTGTTTACAAAAACTAGGAAAGGCCAGGTTCCTATAATCCCAGCAGCTTGGGAGGCTGAAGCAGAGAATTATGTATTCAAAGCCAGCCTCAGCAACTTAGTGTGAGGCCCTAAGCAACTCAGCAAGATCCTGTCTCTAAATAAAATATAGAAAGAGGTTGGGGATGTACCTCAGTGGTTACGTGCCCCTGGGTTCAATGCTAGGTACCAAATAAAAAGGAAGAAAAAGAACCTAGGAGAGATTTTTAATGGTTGGTTCATTTTGTTATCTTTATTTGGAAATTATCAATGGTTCACTGTATATGAAATTGACATTTGAGAACTTTCATGAAAAAAATTAGAAAACATATTCAAATACTTAAGAATTGAAATATCAGAATTGATGGATCAGATGTAATAAAACATTTACATCCTCACAATATCCCTGAGAGAACCCAGGGATTATGCTATTTTTGAAGTATTGAGAAGCATATGAATAGAATATCAAACTTGAAATTATTTGAAATTGTTGTATTAGATATATAAAAAATGCTATCATTGAAAAAAACTCTCTTTTCAGATTTGATCAGTAGATTTATTCTTGGAGAATCAGAAATAACGTAGTAAAACGTTAGTTCTGTATCTTGATGGTATGATTATAGGAAATTATTGTCATGGAACAATTCACATTTACTGTGACAATGTCAAAATCTTGATTTTGTTATTGTATTATCATAACATAAGACATAATCACTGGAGGAAATTGGGTACATTTGACTTATCTTGATTTATCTCTAATTCAAAAAACATTTTATATTTTAAAAGTAAAGAAATTGTCATATAATAGTGTCTCAGACCTACACTTTTATGAATCATTTATCAGTTGATCTATGAAGATCCCTCCTACTGGCTGGTGAATCACAGTAGAATTTTGTGTTCCTAGGGAATTTTGTAGTAGCTTAGCGAATGTTCTCCAAAATTGCCCCAAATGGAATTTCCCCAGAATACTTTTGCTCTGAAAAATTTCCATTGGTAAAAACCATTGGAAGATAAATGCATGAAACTATCTCAGGGTTTTCCAAAATAGAACCTAGTCCCTGCTTTTTTCAAGGAACTGAGTGTCTCTAAACCAATTCAGGACTATGAAATACACCAAAGATCATTTAGGGGGATTCAAAGCAATATCTAGGTTTAGAAGATTCCTCTTGACATACTAAAATTAAATAGATCACAGATCTTTGTAAAATCTAGTGTATCCTTGGACTAATACCATCAGTTTTCCCAACACTAGATTCCTGAAGATGATATTCTAATTACCAGTACTACTGTTTGACTGTTAGAGTAACCAAGAAAACACTGCATTAATAATAATTAAATCAGCCGGGTGTAGTGGTGCATGCCTGTAATCGCAGCACTTTGGGAGGCTGAGACAGGAGAATCATGAGTTCAAAGCCAGCCTCAGCAATGGCGAGGCGCTAAGCAACTCAGTGAGATCCTGTCTGTACGTAAAACACAAAATAGATCTGGGGATGTGACTCAGTGGTCAAGTACCCTTGAATTTAATCACCAGAACAAAATAATAATAATAATATCAGTAAATTCTAACTAAAACAGATTAGTCTCTGTGATACAGAAGAACCTGAGCTAATCAGTTGAAGGCCTTAAGAATAAGGCAAATCCTATGGAAAGGGGAATTCTGCATCAGACCCCCTTAGGATGTGAGCTTCAATAATAGCTTATATGTAGATTTCTAACCTGCTTGCCTACTTGGAAGATTTTGGTCTCACCAGCTTCCAGATCTGTGTAAATCAATTTCTATTTCTTTTTTCTCCTTCATCTTCTTCTCTTCTCTCCTTCTCCTCCTCCTTCCTTCTTCCTTCTTTCTTCTTCTCTCTCTCTTCCTGACCCCCTCTCTGTCATTCTTGCAGGGTTAAGGATCAACCTCAGGGGCTTGCACATGCTAGGCAAGAACTCTATCACTTACCTAAAAACTGAATCCTTTCTTTTTCCTTATGGATGGATGGATGGATGGATGGATAGATAGATAAATAGAAATAAAGAAAGAAATATAGATATACCAACTTTTTTCCTTTCTTTTGTGATATTGTGTGTGTGTTTGTGTGTATGTGTGTATTCTCTTATTGATTCTATTTTTCTGAAGAACTCTGACTACTTAGAGGTTGAATCTACTCTTGTCTAAACCCTGAATATTGTAGATTATTTTCTGGGTGGTAGCAAGGGACACGATCAGAGGTTAGAGTTTCAAATCATGTCTTTGAATCCTATTTGTCTTTGAAGAACTGCAAAGCAATTAAGCTTAGTGGACATACAGGCCTGTAATGCCAGTGATTTGAGAGGCTGAGGTAAAACAATTGCAAGTCTGAGGCCAGCCTGGGAAATTTAGGGAGATCTTCAGCAAATTTGTGAGACTGTATCTCAAAATAAAATAACTGAAGGGACTGGGGATGTACCTAAGTGGCAAAATGACTCTGGTTTAATGCCCAGTACCAAAAATTAAAGAAAGAAGAAGAAAAAAATAAAGATATCAGGGGTTATTAAGACCCCTTAGGACCCCAGAAATATTACAAAGCTTTAGAAGTTGAGAAACATCCCTGAAAACAACCAGGACTTCAATATTACAACCATGTGGAGCCAAAATCTGCCAGTACTCTGAGTCTGAATGTAGACTTTCCTTCTGCATTTCTGTTAAGAACTCAGACCTGAACAAACATTAATTTTAACTTTGTGAAACTCTAAACAGAGTACTTGCTGAAGACTGCTCAAATTCTTTCCTACACAATTATAAGATTAAAAATCTGTGGTATATTAATCAGTTAAAATTTTTGCAACTTATTTCTCAGAAATTATAAAAAAAATAGTTTCAGAAGATAACCCATAGCCATAGTAAAATGTTTTAAGTTCTAATTTTTTGGCATATATAAAAGGACAATTCATACCTCAATAATGAGGGTCAAGTCACTTCCCTTACAATGTTCCTAATAAAATATTGAATTTAGCATATTAAAGTCTCACTTATATATTGTAAGATGCTAGTTTCCCAAGTTTGGGTGGTAGCCTCCAAGATGAGTTACATATTCTGAATAAGGTACCATTATCTGGTTCTGTATTTCTGTTTTAGACAGCTTTTCACTTCTGTGACTAAAATACCTATCAAGTTCAATTAGAGGAGGGATAAGTTTATGTGGGTGTTCACAGTTTCAGAGGTCACAGTCCATAGACAGCCAGCTCTATTCCTTGGTACTTGAGGTGAGACAGAACATCATGGTAGAAGAGTGTGGTGGAGGGAAGAGGCTCACATGATGATCAGAAGCAGAGAGAGATCTCCACTTGCTAGATATTCCCCAAAGACAGGACCCCAATGCCCACTTCCTCCAGCCATACCCTACCCTTTTCAGTGATTAATTCACTGATTGGGACATGGCTTTCATAACCCAATCATTTATTCTCCAAATCTTCTCACATTATCTCACACATGAGTTTTGGGGGGTACCTCACATCCAAACCATCACATTTTCCCAAAAGCTGGTTCTTAAGGTACTACTAATAAACATAAAAGTAGAACAATTCATTAATATTCACTAGATGTGTACTGAAAAATATCTTATGAGCCTTGCAAATCTTTGTTCTACTATCTTAGAGGCATTAGTATCCAATGGAATAGTTATGTGTATTGAAACATTCTGCTATTACTCCAGAATACACAGAACAACCCAGTGGACTGAATTTAGCCTCCTATTAATATAGAAAAACAAGTTGGGCGCGGTGGTGCATGCCTGTAATCTCAGCACTTAGGGAGGCTGAGACAGGAGAATCAGGAGTTCAAAGCCAGCCTCAGCAACAGCGAGGCGCTAAGCAACTCAGTGAGACCCTGTCTCTACATAAAACACAAAATAGGGCTGGGGACGTGGCACAGTGGTCGAGTGCCCCTGAGTTCAATCTCCAGTACCAAAATAATAATAATAATAATAATAATAATAATAATAATAATAATAGTAATATAGAAAAACAAAGTAGTGGATTCTAATTGTCAAGAAGAAATGGTATGATCACTACATAACAGATTTGCGGAACCTGATGTCTGGAGTACAAGGGACTTGGGGATTATTTCATTAGTATAATTTAATTAAAAATATATCTAACCTATATAGACAAGATTACCAAGGACCCATAGAAATAAATTTGAGCCAGCCAAAAAGTAAATCACCCTGGCATTAATGGTTATTGAATAAAGTTAAGGACACATACAGGAGTCTTTTAAGGAACAATTCTAAGTATCAATTAAGACCATGAGACTTATTCAAGAAATGAGGAATATGGGAGCTTGTCAATAATTCCCTTTCTTTGTTATGTGTATATTTGTCAACTTTCTTTTTTTTTTTTCATCTTGTAATTTTCTTTATAATTTTTCCAGGCATGCAAGACATTATTAAATGTAATGCAGTCCCTATTGCACGGGGCTATGAGACAGTCACTGAATTTGAGGAGGAATGAGAATGAGCCAGAGATAAATATATTGACAGTTGACATATTATCTTCAATTTAAGCAGAATGCTAAGTTGGTTTCATTTTTGTGAAGTAAAATTTTCTCATGTAATCACACACATAGGTATTTTGCTTTTCTAAAATATTATTAAGTATACATATTTATGGGGTATAGTTTCTAACTGAATACATGTATACAAAATGTATTGATCAGAGTAACTAATGTTTCTATATTTTTCATTAATTTATTTCTAGTATATCAAATACATAACTCTATATTTATTGCAGCAATATTTGTAATAGCTTAATATGGAATCAGCCCAGAGTCCCATCAATAGGTGAAAGGAAGAAGAAAATATGATATGTATACAGAAAAGGGAATATTATTCAGTCATAGAAAAGAATTATATTCTATCATTTTCTATAAATGATTGGAATTAAAATGTTAAGAGAAATAAGTAAGAAATCAAGATAAATACTGAAAATTCTTTCTCGTATGTGGAAACTAGAGTTTTAAAATAATTGTAGTACATATATTATTTCCTTTAATTGTTGACCATTAAATTTTGCCATCTTCATGAAATATTTAACCTAACTTTCTCAAAACTTAAATTCACCTGGCAGCCAATTTCTGATCTGAATGTAGAATAATGATTATAGAATAATGAATGTAGAATAAGAGAATAGAGATTGGAAAGGTGGGAGCAAGAGAAATCAAGGGGTGTTGGAAATCAAGGGGTATGAAAACACAGAAGGAGTAAGTTCTAGTGTTCTATGACACAGTGGGGTGGCCATAGTTCACATAATCTTGTATATTTGTGTGAATTTGAAGAGGGGGAACTGAAATACTATTATTTTATATAGGGTTGAGTACATACACAGATGTTAAATGCTTAAATTGACAAAATGTCATCTATGGACTAGCTTACTCAATATCTATTTTATTTTCATTCTACCTTATTTTCTAGGAAATCAGTACTTCTCAGGGTCCCTCGAGACTAAGGTACTAGTTGAGGTCTGGAGTTAAGCCAAGGAGCAGCCCCAAGGTAAGACAGGATGAGAAGAAATAAGCAATATGGGTATGAATTTGAGGTCTATATTTTTTTCAAACAAATTGTTCAGAGTCATTTTTCTTTTTTTGGTCATTTCTGGTGGAAGTTCAGTACTTGGTCTACACCATGTTAAATTCCAATAGGTATCAAGTGGAAACACATTTCTCAGAAGAATCTTGTGGGATGGAAGGATATTTTTCATGGAGACAATTGTTTTGGCAATGTAGCATTTACATCTGTTTTTTCAGTTCTTCTGGATATTTCATATACTACTGAAACTCTAATCACATGGCTTTCTGCTAAATCTATAATAGATGCAATTATCTCTCACACAGTACCCTAAACAACATAGTGAAGAGATTTTCTGGATGATAATAATGGAAAAATCTGCAGTCAAGAAACATTAAGGAGTGAGGCAAGTTTGAAAATAATTGTGGTCCAGGTATATTTTTATTTGTTTGCTTTTAATTTTTGTCACCTTCAAGAGAACCTTTTAGTCTAACTTTCTCATGACTTAAATTGACCTAGCAGCCAATTTCTGAAAAGCAATCACATAACAGTAATTCATTGTTACCAATGAATGCTGCAGAGTGATCACAGGCGCAATTTCTATCATTTTTCTAAATAATTATACCTGTTCGTGCTAGAACCATTCTAGTAAAGGTTACTTGCTATTTCTATTATGCTTCTCTTTCTCATTTCTCAGCCATTTGAATTTACTTTAAATTTACAATTGATAAATATGTCTGGGTATACTGTTTTCATGGAAAATTACAAAATCATGTTTATTCTCCAGGCATATAAATAAAAGTAACATCTATTCTACGTTGTACCTTTCCACACATATCATGAAAATTGGTGCTTTGATTTAAAAATAATATATTGAAATGAAAAGTGAATTGAAGTGGCATCTACTGATTTTAATTAAATATTTAGGATAGAATGTATGCATCATATTAGAATTAAATTTTTCTACTAAGTGTGTAGAAAAGTGTAAGTGTCTTAGGGAGGTAAAAGAATTGCAAGTAGAGGAGAATCTGCCTTCTTAATGGATATAAGTGTGAGGATTCCTTACACTTTATAACATGCAACTACCACAGCTTCCCCATTCAGGAGCAGAAAAGAGTCTGGTGTTTTACCATTTGGTTAAATTTTTCTAATAGTTTGGATATTGGAGACTGATTTTATTACTCCGTGCAGTAAACAAAAGTAAGAATATTTCTCTTAGCTAATACATGTCCAGCTAATAATCTAGGCATTTTCAGCAGGATATAAGATGCTTTGGAGTGTCAAAGAGCAGTGGATTTAAAACATGATTCAATATGAATTCAACAAGAATTTTAAGCATAATGAATGTCTAGCTTTCCGTCTTCTGAAATGAGAGACAAGGTCATGTCTTGTCTTAATTGTTAATATATCATCTTATATAGAACACAAATTGTTAAAGATAAGGTAATATTTGTGCTACTGGAAAAAAATCTAGTTTTTTTTTTAATAGTGTGATGAATTGTATTTTAGAACATATGCTCCATTTTGAGAAAGTATTGTCTGTTTTTTTGTTTTTGTTTTGTTTTGTTTTTGGTACTGGAGATTGAACTCAGGGGCACTCAACCACTGAGCCACATCTCCAGCCCTATTTTGTGTTTTATGTAGAGACAGGGTCTCACTGAGTTGCTTAGCGCCTCACCGTTGCTGAGGCTGGCTTTGAACTCGCGATTTTCCTATCTCCGCCTCCCTAAGTGCTGGGATTACAGGCTTGCGCCACTGCGCCCGGCTTGTCTGTATACTTTTAAAATAATTTTTTATTAGATTTAGTTTTCAAGATTTTAAGATTTTATGAGTACAAAGTCTTTTTTTGTTGTTGTTTTTTGTTTTGCTAGGAAGTATATGACAGATCGGTTTTATATTTTCCATATATTTTGGAATTAGTAAACACAGGGATCTGGGATTTTATTTTTGAAATGAATTTCATTAACAGATTAAATTATTTTAATACCTATTAGATACTTTATCTGTTATCTCATTTTGAAGTTGAAATTTTAGAAAAAGCACTCCTTTAATTAAAATGGTCAAACTTGCTTTTTAAAATTGCTTTTATTGTCTATCAATACAGTAGTATTTTATTCTTTTTTTGTTTGTTTGTTTTTTGTTTTTTTGGTACTGAGGATTGAACTCAGGGGAACTCGACCACTGAGCCACATCCCCAGCCCTATTTTGTGTTTTATGTAGAGACAGGGTCTCACTGAGTTGCTTAGCGCCTCGTCATTGCTAAGGCTGGCTTTGAACTCCTGATTCTCCTGTCTCAGCCTCCCTAAGTACTGGGATTACAGGCATGAGCCACCACGCCCGGCTAATATTTTATTCTTTTCTTCATCAGTCTAGTGGTAGTCTATTAGTGAAGACTTGATAAATTTATTGAATAGTTTCAAAAATTACCTTTTAATCTTTGTTTTTTTCTCATTTCTATACATGCCTTCTAATTTTAATGTTTCTTTTTTGCCTTAGTTTCTTTCTTCCCTTTTTACTTTGCTATTTGATTTCTTTATCCATAAAATGGTAGTTTAAATAATTGATCTTCAACATTCATTATTTTCTAGTATATTATCCATTTATGGATTTAAGTTTTTTTCTAAGCATTATTTCAATTTCAGTGCACAGTTTTGGTTCATTTTTTGGGTTGTTTTGGTTGAGGATTGAACCCAGGGGTGCTATACCATCGAGCCATATCCCCATATACCCAGAACTTTTTATTTTAGTTTGAGACAGAGACAAGATAAGTTGCTTAGGGCCTCACTAAATTGCTGAGGCCTCGAATTTGAGATTCTCTTACCTCAGTCTCCTGAGTCATTGGGATTACAGGCATGTGCTACTACACCCCATAGCTTTTAGTGTTTTGTCTGTTTTATTTTTTTCTTTACATTATCATAATTATTCAGTCCAAAACCAGTTAAGTAAGAGCTTGGACCTTCCATTGTTAGGATATTCAACAATTTCTACCCATTCCTGGATTTTTCCTTATATTTTGGTTCCTATTTTATATTTTAATTTTGCTGCGACAAGTGAACACACTTAAAATCTCTAATCATTTGAAATATGTCAAAACTATTTTCGTGTCTTAGAAGTTCAATTTAGATAAAATTTTTATAGTGATTTAATATTTAATTTTTATTTTTGTTGGGTGCCATGTCCATATATACCAACTAACCAAGACTTATTTATTTCTATAGTTTCTTTGCCAATCTTTAGTACTTTTTAATCATTCAGAGAATTTTTGAGATCTACTATGATTATACAGCTGATTATCTCTTTAATGATGTTTTAAATGTACATATTTTCAAAGAGTATGTTTTATTGCATTTAAATTTGAAATATATATTCCTAAGAGATTGTTGCATTGTCATTATGACATGTCCTTGCTTATTCTCAGTAATGTTACTCTCTTTAAAGTTTTTATGACCAATATTAAAATAATTGGTAGGTACTTGTAATGATCAGTTTTTTCAAGTAAAAATATTTTCTGTTTATGAAAGTTTCAAAAATTCATTGGTATATATTAATATTTTTAAATTTCAAATTGTGCTCTTTTTTTATGTTATCTATAAATATATAGATGGTTTAGCTTTTTAATGAATCTGATATTTGTCTTTTCATATCAGAGCATCTATCTTCTTTATACTTAATTTAATTTCCTACTTTATTTGTTGCCTTATCATTGTTTTCTGTCCATCCCACTTGAAGCCCTCTTCTCCCTACTTATTTTGGAATACGTATATTTCAAAAATGAAATCACTTGTATTTGAATAAAATATGATAAAATTATGCACATATAGATATGATTTTATACTACCTCAAAGTTAAACAAGAAATATCATTGCACTATCTCTTTATAGAATCATATTTTTAGCCACAGTTCTGATTAATTTCTACTTCTGAAAGAAGTAACATCTCAAACCTTAACACTGAGTTATCTTTTAAGCTACTTACTTTCATTTTTTATTGCTGTATTTTTTAATGAACTTTAATACATTTTTACTGAAGATCTTTAGAATTTCTTTGTCTTCTAGAAATAATTTCTGGAACAGATATCATTCACAATTTATATAAATAAGAACTGAAATTGTCAAGTGATCAATGTTTTGTGTTTATATATAGTTTGCATTGCTTTAGGGAAGAAGTTTTTAGTACAAACAAAATGCATCTAATAATATATTTAATTAAGAAATACTATAACAGCACTGTGACTTCCACATAAACATACCAAAGTATAGAAAAATATTATTTTGGATTAACATTCATAATATAGAAACAATATCTTGAATGGACTCCCATTAATTGGCATGCACCAGGGTCCCATCTTCAAACCTCAGCGAACTGGCTTTTTTTTTCTGCAAGCTCTGAAGTACTTTCACCTATTGAACTTGAAGTTTTAACAAAACATTTGTATTTGATCTCCACATATAGATATATAGGTTGGATTTCAAGTATCACCTACATGTTTGAATAAAACATTTGATTAATATTTATTAGAATTTGAAAAGAATGAGAATTTTTAAAATTAAAATTAAACTAAATTTTATAAAAATTCAAGACAGTAAAGTTGTTAATAAACATGTTATCAAATTAAGCTTAGGCAAATTATTTGTGTAATAAAATCCAGAATAAATTATAAACTTCTTTTTTCAGTTTATTAAAGGTGTCAGAGCTCTAACTCTTAAGAGGAACTTAGAAGTGGGAATAATAAAGGATTCTTACTGATTATGTTAATGTAAACATCTACCATGAACAATCAGTAAAACAAACTCAATGAAAAAAACAACATACAAAAAGATTCCTCTGACTTGCACAGTTTCATAATTGACTTTGAAAATTGAAATTAAAGAAAAATATTCAATAAATACAAATTATTTTTCTTGATTCCTTTGTTTTTTCACCTTTTTCTGTTTATTAATCAGTCACTCATTCTTCATGATCATATTGGTTAAAAATCTTTCTGTCATAACAAAAGATAGGTAATTCTCTCCAGTAAAAAGCAATCCTTTCTTCTTGCTATAATAGTCAGTGGTTTCTGAATTAGCTAGATGTAGGAAGTTTCAATTATTTGACTTTGAAATAGAGGAGGCTTTAAAATATTATTACAACTACTTCACATGGCCTTGTGTAGGTCTACAAGAAACCTTCAAAACTTTGTTTAGTTAATAGTGACCCTGTAAGAATCATCTTTTAAAAGTTTATCTCAAATTTTAGGAATATAGTCAATGTCCACTATTATTCTATTTATTGTATTTTAGAAAATATGTGACACATTATTCCAGGAAACACTTCCAAAGACTGAAGTATCTTAAGAGAATATGGTTCCTACAATGGTGAAAATATTTTAAGAGAAAAGGGACAATAAACTTCACACACATAAGATGTATTTTTTCTTCTCTTGATTTTGTTTTGTTGTATTTTTGCTTTATTGTGTGTGTTTTTAAGTTACTTTAGATTGAATATCATTCTGCCAGTTTTACTTGACTCTTTTTCATGTGGATTGGATATTCTGGCACTACTAATTTTACTTAAAGATTAGAATCTAAAGTAATTTCCATCCTAAATTCCAGATCAAGGAATGAAGAAGTAAAATGGTAACCCATAGGAATATCAATCCATTTGGTGGTAAATTCATTGTAATTCTATTTTTTTTAAATTTTTTTTAGTTAGTGAGTCTTTATTTTGTTCATTTATTATTTGTTTATATGTGGTGCTGAGGATCGAACCCAGTGCCTCTCGCATGCGAGGCAAGTGTTCCACCACTGAGCTACAGCCCCAGCCTCAATTCACTGTAATTCTTAAGCTGCATAAGATATAGAAGCTTTAAATTTTTGTTGACACATTCATTTGTGGGTAATTTCTCAAAGAAGCAAACACAGCTAAAGCATGGTAACTAAACCACCACCAGTTACTCCAGACTTGAATTTGTAAGAAAAACAGAATATAGATTCTGGAAACTAGAAAATGCACTTTTACTTTGCTTTTCAATGATAACTCTCAAAAGGAGTGCCTAGAATAGTTTCCCAAAGTTTTCCTGCAATGCTATCACTAACTGTCATTTCCCAGTTGTTTGATGTTAATATGCTTTAAATTAATTTGAAACTAGTGACGTTTCCAGTGTCCTTAGGGTCCTGATACCTTGGATATCTCTCTTGAACCCAGCAGCTCCAATTCAATTGAAAGTACTTGACACCACTTATGAAAAGCCTTTGAAGTGCTGCTGCCTCAACTCACACTGAATCCAGTCTGAAGTTAAAAAGTAAAAAAGAAAAAGAAAAAGAAAACACAGCACTTTTTTCTAAACCTCTTCTTTAGTACGACTTTGTCATTTTCTTTTCATTTAAAAATTCTGAATTTTATTTTAGAGATGAAATCATTGGTGTCACATGTTTATAGTATGAAACATTCACCTAGTGGAAACTGATACAATGTGAGATAGGCAATGCAATGCTCTTTAATATTCAAGGTCAATCAATTTCACAATTAAAATTTTAAAATATCCAAGAATTCATATGTGGAACTGAATGACATTGAGCTATTTTTCCCTTTCATAGATCAATAGTATATACTCGGTTAGAATCCAATAACAACAATGTATTAAAACATATAGTCTTTTACCTTGGATAAAACAGACACTTAACATTAGAGTAGCATGTTATGCAGAATAGTTTCCATGCTATACAAATTTGTTGTCCCCTCTTTTAGTTCCTCCCTACCCTCAGCTCTGTAGATAACCACTTGGGCACACAAATATCAAGATTGTGAAAAGAAATCTGTAAACATGTGTCAAGCGCATTTATTATATTACTTCAGGTGCTATGATCACTATCTGGCTAACTTACGGTGAGAAGATCTACTAATTTATTTCTGCTAAGATGTACATAACTAAAATAACACCATATTTTTCAACAGCTGTGACATATGATAGTGTTGATAAATATATATATTTTTTTTCAAAATTCTTTACTTTAAATAAAAGTCTCCTCGTAAATTGTGTGGTTCCAAATACCAAATATCTCACTATGAGCATCACTAAAATCGAATAACCATACCAAAATATCTATTCAGCCAATGACTCACTTTTTTTGCATAGTGGTCAGATGAGCAAAATTGTCCAGTGCAAAAGTTTGTGTACAACCTCTGAAAGGATTTTGTATCTGTCTAGTTAATGTTGTTTTACCTATCACAAACTCAGACACTATAACTGCAAACTCTAAAGTAGCAATAGTATTTTTGTATATTTTTGGTATTGTGCTCTATAATTTCTTATGTTAATAGTGCCAGTGAGTCTGATGTGAGTCTTTTAAGTGTTTTAATTTATTATGATTATGATGATGATGATGATCATCATCATTATCATCATCATCATCATCATTTTTTGGTACTGGAGATTGAACTCAGGGGCACTCAACCACTAAGCCATATCCCCAGGCCTATTTTGTGTTTTATGTAGACAGGGTCTCACTGAGTTGCTTAGCACCTCGCTGTTGCTGAGGCTGGCTTTGAACTCGTGAATCTCCTGTCTCAGCCTCCCTAAGTGCTGGGATTACAGGCTTCCGCCACCACACCCGGCTATTGTTTTTATGTATTTATTTTTGTTGTTTGTTTTCAATACTGGGGATAAAACCCAGGGCTTCACACATGCTAAGTGAGTACTCTACCACTCAGCTACACCCCCCGCCCTTTGAAAAAAAAATTATTTTAACACGAGGTCTCACTATATTGCTCAGGTAGGCCTTGAACTTCCAGTTCTCCTGCCTCTGCCTCCCTAAAAGCTGGGATTTCAGATGTAAATTAGAGCCTCCAATTTGGGGGCCTTTCCCTGGAGTTTAAAACCCAAACAGAGAGAATGGACACAATCTGAGACAAAAGTCAGGTTAAAATCTGGAGGTCCAGGGTTAGAAAAGTGCACAATAAAATTCTATTTTAAAGTAAAAGGAACTAAAAGAAATAGAACATTTGGAGATAAAGTGGCCAGCTTTAAAGTAGACATAAGAGAATATTTGCTATCATCCAAAACTTGCTGGTGCTCAGATTCAGGCTGTGATTGTTTCTTTGGTTAAGCCTACTCAGGTTTAATGTTAGAATTAAGCACGTGAACTTTTATTTCTAAAGGGATATAGTATGATTTTAGCAATAGTAAAAATTCCAGATTCTAATTCAAGTAGGAAGTCACCTTTTCCCAGAAACTTTATTTAATCATCTCCTCCCTATAGCCCAGCTTGCCATTATAATTAAACAGGCTGTCATCCTATCAGGTAGTTCTGAAGACAAATCACATTCGTCTTTAATACTCACATTGTTCCTCTACATAAGATCTTTCAACAATTTACCATGTTATTAGAATGTTTTCCAAATTTGTACAAAATCTTAGCATAACATAATAGGCCTAGATAAAGAAGTTGTGTCCAGAACCTCATTTTCCATCACTGACTTCATTAACATACTCCAGCCACACCAGCTTGCTTTCTATTTCTCAAACATGCCAAGTTCATTACTGGCTCAGATTTTGGCATATGCTGCTTCCTCTGTGTGGAATTAATGCCCTTGGAACTGACCATGTCTGACTTTGTATAATCCTTCTGATCTCAGTTCAAATTAACAATTTTCAGAGAGGATTTTCCTGAACTTTGTATCTAGCGTCTTTCTGATAATTCTCTCTACTTCAGTTCCCTCGTTTATATCTTTAGTAGTGTTTATTACAGTCTGAAATCATTGCATTTTTGAATGACTATTGATAATCATTTCCTTTCTGTTAAATATAATTAAATATAATTATGTTTTCTTGGTTCCTATATTGGCTCCTAGAGTAATGTGTGTATTTATGCGTATGAATACTCACCAAAAAATAAATATAAATTTAATTAGTGAATTAATTCTCAGTGGCTTAACTCTTCTTAGATAAAACTACAGACCCACTGGAGAATTTAACATCTGCCAAAATTTCCATCAGATTCTGGAACCCACCCAAAGAAAACATACTATCCAAAAGAAAATTGTGTGCTTGCATTTGAAATGAAACTTCAAGAGAAAACAATGATCCAGGTACTTTTTCCAACTGTACTGCTGATGCTGGCCCTGGTGATATAAAAATCCTGGAGCTGCAGATGTTCAAGTTGCTTACTACATTTCCATTCCATGCATTTCCAGGAGTCGATAGTAAATACTCCCGTGGTCCCTGAATGGGCTACCTGGTTCATGATCACTGCTGTCTGTTCTCCCAAAGGCTACTGCTCACTCCTCTGAGGCTCATCCTCTGCTTTCTAGAAGGTAGTTTCTTTTCAGTTGTCTTTTTTTTCTTCAACGCAAGTGTGAATACAGAACTATTGATTGCCCATAATGACAGCAGAGATGAAGCTTCACTTCTAGTGCTACTTTAATTAAATTTAGGAATGACCCAAGGGGAATAGGGATGAACACACACACCAGTGAATTAACAAAGGCCACTAGGTGGAGCATTTTTTACCACCTAAGGGTCCACAGACTTAAAGATCACTTCAGAAACATGCCTCCGTGACTTTTCCCAGGTTATTATGGGATAACATCCGATTGATGAACACAGCGTAATTCTATCTTAAGATTGGGAGCCACCTCAACAAGAGATCATAAAAAGATTTTTATGTTTTACTTGTTTGGATCATGTCAGGTTTTGATTAGATAACTGTCCTCCCTGAAATATCGGCTTTGACTAGATAACCATGACTGGCTTTGACTAGAGCCATATGAATCGTTAATTTGCTATCTGCTTCTGCATTACGCTTACCAAAATCCTGTCAGCTGTAAATTCCTAAGATACCTACCTTTGTAACTCTTTGTGTTATAAAAACCTCCCTTCTCTGAACCGGGCATTGTCCTCTGGCTCTGCTTTTGGGTGAGGCAGTTGCTGATCAGCTTTATTGTGTACACAAAATAAGCTTGCTTAATTTGATTTAAAATTGGAGTCAGTGGTCTTTTCCTTGCATTGTGGGTTCAACATGACCTCCTTGGAAAGTATCTTTGAATTATGTGTGGGGAATTTTCTAGATCACCTATTTTTCTTAATAGTTTTACTGATGCATAATTAACATACCACAAACACATACTTAAAGTGTATGATTTGATGAATCTTGACATACACTTATTTCCATGAAAACTGCAGAAGAGTCTATCTAGGTTTTTCATTGAACTTCACTGTCCCAGCCGCATAGCTTCCTCTAACCATCCTATCTGGATTATAAAGTAGCAGCTCCTTCCAAGTACCATCTATCACCACTCTTTCAATTCATACCTGTGATCAGTCCCTTAAAGTTATCAGATATTTTCATTATTTCCTATTAAAATGCAACTCCAAAGACAGGAATTTTATTTAAGAGAATGTCTCTAACATATTAGGGGATGGATAGATGTCTTGTTAAACCTGAATCTCCTCCTTTGAGACCCCAAATCACAAAGTTCCAACAAAGAATCCAACTGGCACTTAGTTCTTATTTCTCATTCATGGCTTATAAGAGTGGTATATAATTTTTCTGCTAGTACATAAATACCATGAAAGAAGAAATAATGTTCTATATTTTTATTTGTGTACCTTCAGCTGCAATTACTTTACCTATGTGCTTGATTGAATTAAGCATTAAATCATTTCATCTAATTTCTCTATGTAATAGCCATTTGTGAGCAACAATTTGACCTTGCTCCATTATTTTCAACAAGACAATTTTATACAAAAAATTTAAAAACTAATAATACATTACCCAGTGTCTAGATTTTTCAACTGTGTGAGGAAGATCACATTCTATTTTGGTTGTATTTAAGTCAGTATTAACTAAATACTAGTCTTATTTCTCTCTACATTGGGTTAAATAAAATTTTTTCTGAGTCTTCTGTGTTTTGAACTATTGCTTGAAAATAAGCACAACTATATACTCTAAAAAGAAGAAATTTGTCAAAATTGATGTAGCCTTTATTCTTAGGAAAGGATACTTTATATTTTGCAGCTTTATAACAATCATTGTTTTGATATTTACAACATTGCTTTAAATTATTTATATATTTAATTATTTTTTTATGCTCACAATAATTCTAGTTATTGGGCTAGTATTGTCTTCATTCTGAAGACATGGAAATACAGGTTAAAAACTAGAATTAACTCTCCCAGCATCACAAAAAATTTGTGAAGCTGAGATTTGAAACTTGTTAAATGTGAAAGGGATCTGCAGCTGCTGCCAGACAGTATAATATAGAAAAAAATGAGGTAATGTGATGTCATGATTGTGTTACCTAAGGCTGTAGTACTGGTTTTTCTAGGAGTCTCTCTCCCATACTAGTTTTGATTAAGCAAACAGTGTAGAAACTGGGAATAGTCAATACTTAAATGGAACTATGGGCATCTTCTAGACAATGGTTAGTGAAAATTTGAGATTCTCTGTCCTAAAACCATGGGAATAGAACTAGTTAATTATTGATTACATTATTAATTAACCTGTCAATTACTACCAGAAACAGACTCTTCCACTTTCAAGCCTTAGAATGAGATCACAGCTACAATTAGCACTTTGATTGTGGCATCCTGAGAGACCCAGAAGCAGAGAACTCTAGTAGTAATCCATTCCCACATTCATGGATCACAGAAACTGTGAAATAATAAGTGTGGATTTTTCAAATCACTAATTTTGTGATGAATGTTTTATGCAATATCTAGGTCACTAAATTGCAGGTGGGCAAGAATGTGTAAGAATAAAACTTCTGGCACAATATGTAAAGACAGATTGCAGATTCCTAAATGTATAAATATCAATAACACATTCCAGTTGTGTATATTGTATGGTCTCAGTACCAGGAACACATCCAGAAAAACCACATTAAATGTAGTCTCTATGTCTTCATAGATTCCTTTTTACTATGTCAGTATCTCAGGCTTTCTTTGTTTTTGGTCATCTTAATAATTTTGAGTATTACTTGCTAGGCATTCTTTGGAATGACCTTCTGTTGGAATTTCCCTGACATTTCTCATGATTTGACAGGAAGGTGAACTACAGTGGTAATTTACCAATTTTTTCATATTATCTCAAGGATGTACACTGTCCACCTGAGTTGTAAGACTAATTTTGACCTGGAACAACTGGCTGAGTTAATATTTTTCAGGCTTCCTTACTGTAAAATTATTCTTTATATTTTTCATATTTTACTCTTTGAAAGAAAGCTATTCTGTAGGCCATACTTACAGGGTGTTTTGTTACTCATCCAGAGAGTGTGTTTTGATGTGGATATGAGGTGTTCCCCAAAAGCTTCTGTGTTAATTCAGGATTATTCAGAGGTGAAGAGAGTGGATTAGGAGAGCTGAAACCTAATAACTCCATCCAGGTTTGAATCAAAACACGTGTTGCTGACTCGAGACTGGTGGAGCATGGCTGAAGGAAGTGGGCCACTGGGTACCTGCCATAGAAGGGTTCATGTTCCCTGAAGCTACCTCCTCCTCTGCTTCATGGCTACTCTGAACAAAGCAGCCTTCCTCTATGATGTTCTGCCACACCTTGGGCTCAGAGCAATGAGTTTGAAGACCATGGACTAAATCTTCAAACTCATATGCTAAAATAAACTTTCCCTTCTATAAGTTGTTCTAGTCAGGTATTATGATCACAACAATGTAAATCTTTCCAACACACAATGAAATACTTGTATAAATAATTTGGGGTTTTTTCTATACAGAAACAAGTATCTACTCACTTAATTGAATTATTCAAGCATTTATTTGTCAGTATGTATTATATATATAATTTCTAATTTAAATTATTGTCCAATGTTTTTTGGCTGTTCAAATGCTCCAGTTTTGACTACTGAGAGCTTTTTCAGAGGATTCCTGGGTCACTTGACATAACCCTTTCATTTCTTGTTGTTTACCTAATCTTAATTTCTTGCACCATAAGATATTCTAGGCATATTTCCTCTGTTTCCTGAACAAAGGAGTTCCAATTCTTTTTATTAGATAATAGTATTAGAAATAAAGATTCCAAGTGTTAGCTATGTTTATTGCTACTGAGTGACAATGCTTCTAGGTATTGTCAGCTAACAGAGCATGAGAGATATGTGTGTATACTAAGCTATTCATGTAAATGTATCTAAATATTTCTATGCCAATCTGTAATTATATAAGCTAAATCTGAGTATATACTGATATCTCCAACCCTCCATTATCACATACACTATTCTAGCCTCCTCTTCCTTGATTATCTGTAACCTCTAATCACACAGTGTAAACCTGTACCCCACCAACCACCTACTTAATTGTTCAATTCCAGTATGCTTATATAGCAGTATTTCAATTATTCGTCCATATCACAATAGAAACCCTTTTATCCACTGGACTGCACTGCTTATGAACCATTTTTATTGGTTCTTTTGCTTCGTGGGCTTTTTCTTAAGACTCCTTTACCACATATGTGTCTTACAAATATTTTTCTCACTTATTTCCAAATTATACAGGTTAACAGCTTTCCCCTTATTTTCTTCTGATGGGTGTTTTTCATACAATGATAAAGTAGTTACAATCTTTTGTCATAGTCTTTATTTCACACTACAATCCATCCATATCCTGAATGATTTTTTAAAGATTTAGCACTTGTAGATCTTCTAGAGGAACAGATCCAAGAGGCTGTATACATGTATATGATTATAAAAGGAGACTTATCAGACATCTTACATCAGAAGCTGGATATTTCTACAACGATCTCTGCATGACAGAGAGATGAAGCAATCAGTAGCTGCTCCGTCCAAGAAGTCTTAGTTAGAACAAGGAGGACCCCCCGTCTAAGACTGAAGGCCTGGATACTCCCTGGAGAATATCTGATGATGGTCCATATTGGAAGAGTGAAGAAGTTGAAGTCTGATGTCCTTGAGTGATGCCAACAGCAACAGACACATTGCTCCTGAAGAATCAAGTTCGCCTGATTTGGCATCCTCCTACCATCCTTTGTTCCATCTGGGCCCCCAGTCTGCCAGACATTGACACCCATATTCAAAATATGTTTGTGCCTTCAGTTTACTTCTCAAATGTCACTCATCTCTGGAAATACTTTCATTGACACACTCAGAAGTTTCTAAATCCTAGGCAACTTTAAATCAAATTTTGTTTATAATCCAGATTAATCATCACAGCACAAATTTTACTATTTGCTCTACAGAGTTCCATGGTTTTGACAAATGCATAATGTTATGTGTCAACCAAAATAATAAGATTCCTTAAAAATTGTACTAGCCTCAAAATTCTTTGTTCCAACAACTCAATATTTTCCTCCTCCCAGATGCCCTGGCACTCAGTAATCTTTTTAATTTTCTTCATAATTGTGTTTGTTCCAGAATATACTATTAATGGCATTAGATGACATTTAGCCTTTTCAGATTGAGTTATTTCACTTAACAACATGAATGTAAGATTACTTTGTATCATTTCATATAGCACAAAATTATATTACTCTTTTACATAAGTACCATCATTTCTTTATCCAGTCAGTGGCAGGGTTTTTGTTTGCTTCAATTTTTTCCAATTATGAATGAGGCTGCTATAAATCTTACATGCAGATTTCATGTGGACATACATTTTTAAATCAGTTAAGTAAATGACTAGCTATGTAATTGCTTGATATATGAGAAGACTATGTTAAGTTTTGTAAAAACTCTCATATTCTCTAAAAATGATGTACCATTTGCATTCAAGCTAGTAGCTTCTCATCTTATTTTGCTTTTTTTATTATCAGTTTTTTAAAATATTAACCATTCTAATAAATTCATACTGGTTCCATTTTGTTTTACTTTGCATTTTCTATGGCAAATGAAGTAGACCTGTTTAAAATATATTTATTTATTATCTTCTTAACTTCTTTGTTGAAGTATCTATTTAGATCTTCTGTTCATTGTCTTGTTGGATTACATGTCTTCTTACAGTTAAGAATTTAAAGCTCTATATTTGGTATAGTTTGGCTATACCAAATAACATTATTTGAAATCTTAAATTACAATTCTTTATCACTGGCATAGAAAATAACAATTATTTTTTGCATTTAACCTTGGTATATCACCTATTAGTTTTGAGATTTTTTTTTAAACTTGGGTTTTTAATGTAGGCAATCATGTCAACATAATGGTAATTTATTTCTTATTTTCCAAGCAATAGATCTTTAGTTCCTTTTCTTATTGAATTAAGCTATCTAGAACTTCCAGTATTATTATGTGGTATAGAAAAATAAAAGATGACATCTTATCTTCTTGCTCTTTGAATGTATTAGCTCATTTGATTTTTGCCTTCTCCATTAAACTCTTTGTTTCATTTAAGGTGACTTATGAGACAAATTTAATTTTTAAATTATATCAAATAAATTTTTAATTAAACATGAAGAAGGATGGGTGTATTGCAGTGATGGGTATAATGGATAGGTCACTGATTTTCTCTATTACCAGAGGTATGGATTTATACTTCATTTACATGATATAAATTTACCATAATTTCAATTATTTTTATTTGAAATTGAATATCTTATAAAGATTGTGTAAAAAAATGAGCTATTATTATTGTTTAGATATGAGTTGTCCCCTCAAAGCTCATGTGTGAAATAGCGCAGGAATATTCAGAGGTAAAATGATTAAATTGTGAGAACTTTAACTTAATCAATGAATTATTCTACTGAATTGGATAAACTCAGTGGTAATTAATAGGCAGGTAGGGTGTGGCTAGAGGAGTAGGTCACTGGTGATGTAACTTTGGGGTTTACATTTTGTCATTGGTGAGCAAAGCTTTCTCTGGTTCCTTATTCTGCTTTGATGTTTAGTCTCAAATCTGACTGAGAGCTCTGGAGTCAGCCCAGCATGGACTGAACCTCTGAAACTTAATCCAAAACTAACTTTTCCTCCTGCATTCTTGTGAGGTCTTTTGGTCACAGGGCAGAAAAGCTGACTAAAACAGCCACCACAATGGCAATGCAGTCCATTTCCAAGTTGTTTCATCTTCTAATTGTTTTAAAATTTGTTCATAAAAGGTAAAAAATAATCTTAACATATTATTCAGCCATTCTACTCTTAAGTATTTTAAAGCATTTGTTTTTGGAAATTTCAAAAACTTATAGTTCTTCTCTTTATTGTAACAAAAAGAAATCTGAAAACCGCACAAATATTAATACAGATATAAATGAAAAAATCATGGTCTGTTGTTAAAGTAGGCTATTACTAGGATATGAAAAGAATTAACTATTATTTGGTACAATAAGGGGATAAAAAGTTATTAAGGAATGCAAATAAGATTTACTCTGTCCATGCCCCCCAACACAAAAGAATAGTTGAGATTTCAATAACCAAGAAAAAATTCTGATTAAAAATGTCATCAAGAATGTGAAACAGTTGGAACATTCAAATATTGTCATTTACCAAAGGAATTTTATAAGCATTTTAGACAAGTATTTCCCTTAAAAACTACAGTTAGTGTTCCTAGGGTTTTATACAAGAGACATGAAAACATATGTCTGTAAAAATATTTTGTACAAAAATTTTTATAATAGCTTTGTTCATAATGGCCAAAATATTGGAAACATCTAAATTTTATTGTAATGAAATGAAAAAACTATATTTGAATATGCTCATAAAATGGAATACTGTTGAAAAATAAAATGAATAAACTGTTAATAAAGGGCACTAGATAAATCTCAAAAGTGTTACCTTCTTTAAATAAAGTTTCATCATATAAATGAAATTCAAAGTCAAACTAGTTACTGGTGATAAGAATAAGAAAGTGGTAACTTATAGTTTACTAAAAGAGGGAAATGAAGAAATCTTCACTTTTCAGTGTGATGAAATATTGCAATCTTATTTTAAGTTACTAAAATCTTACTTTAATACAATATCAATGGCCAAAATCCATTGATTTTAGCACTTTTGAACTACACTTTATTATATGTAATATTTACCATAATATTTAAAATGATGTACATTTTTATAGCTAAACATTACCATGGAGTCTATAGTACCTTTTATTTTTAAGGGACTAGTGACTTCTCCTACTGAGCCCCTCAAAAAAAAAAGTTTTAGCAATAAAGCTAAAAGTATCTTCCTTTTAAACAAATTGTCCATTTGCTTAAACTTTTTTGTAAATTTTAATGTGCTTCATATTTTGACTATAACATTCTTACACATTTTCATTCATCTCAAAGCTTTCAATACTCTTTTATGATTTTTCAATGTTTAACTGTTGTGAGTTTAATGTTTATGTCCCTTCAAAATTCAGTTGTGAAACCTTAACCCTCATATTGGCTCTGCATGGAGCTGAGGGTCCTAAGGTATTAACTCATGTTAAATGAAGTCACCAGGATCAGGCCCTGATCCAAAATAAGAGACTCAGAGAGATGGTACCTCTCTTCATCTGTTTTCAGACTACACAGCATAACCTTATTTCCTAAAAAATACATTTTATATCCTGCAGCTTTCCTTCCCAGAGCCCTCATTTTTCCTAATTTGTCTTCTAACATTTCTCATACCACCGACCTGCTAGAGATAAATTCTCTCAGCTCTTATCTGTTTTCCAATACCTTTATTCAATTTTCATTTTTGAAGATATTTTAGTGGATATAGAATAATAGAATAACTTTTCAACATTAAAAAAAACATTCTATAGTCTCTAGCCTCCAATGAATCTAATGAGAGTTCACTCATATTTCTTCTTGACATTTCCTCTACATTACATGTGTTTTTCCATCTGCCTTATTTTATTTGGTTTCAACAACTTTGCTGTGAAGTGCCTATGCTTGTACACAGAGAAACACACACACACACACACACACACACACACACACATTTTGGGTTCACTCTCCTCTTGTGATCTGTCAGAGGTAAAAGAAGCTAGAGAAATCTCCTTTATTGTATAATTCTACATCTAAGAAATACAGTTTGCAAAGGAATATGGATAGTTATAATAAGTTAAATTTAGGTAAAATTAAATATCATGCACAATTTGTTTCTTATCATAAATAAAGGAGAAATCATCTTGTGATTAATCTGTAACTTAAATAAAATATAGGTCACAAGATCAAGAAGAAATAACAACCATTCTCAGTATTTTTTTTAGACAAAACTATACACATACATATATTTGCTGGGAATTCACACCATGTTAATTACACAGTGATGTTCCTTTGTGTACAATACATGTGTTGTCTCTCCAGTGCCAAGAATCGAGCCAGACAGAAATATACATTCATATACCGATACACACAAACTTACCCATGTAAACCCTACACACATTATTTGAATACTAATCTATTTGTTTTTGAGAAAATTTATTGATAGATTATCAATCTACAGTATAATCAAATAATGCATTAAAATTAATTTTGATCTTTCCTTTTCCTTCTTTTATGTGCCACTAACTTTTCTCCTTAACTCTGTCAAATTAACAAAATGCCTAAAACCTATAACTGTTATGTAGAACGTAAAAGTATCAAATACTTTGAAGAAAAGAGATCTCATATATATGGTATACTAGTTTAAGGACAAGCTGTTTTATTGAGCTTCATCATCTGTTTCTATTCAGACAGAGAAAATTCATTATTCTTTCCAGGTTAAGGTAACTACAACAAAAATCCCAATTGAGAGGTGATTATCCTAGCATATGTTGTGTATACCATTATGTATCTAGAAAATCTTACACTTATAATATTTATTTTTTAAATAACTATTTAATAACAACATGCTTTAAATTATTATCTTTGGATAAATTTATGTGCTGCTGCAATTTGTTGAAAAATGAGCATTTTGCTCTTTCTTGATATGTTTATTCAATTAATGACTGGCCTTAATATTTTGATTGATTTGTCCTTATTGATAAATCCTTTGAAATTATGGGAATACTATGCAAGATGTAAATAGATGCATTTGAAATTGCATGATCTTAATTACAGACATATAGCACAGGATGATTCACTTCTTTTTTTTAAAGGGACCTCAGCCAGGTAACACATATTTAAATCTGCCTTCACTACAGCACTATGTTATGCTTTTTGTATTTCAAACATGTCTTAGCTTCAAATTCTCCAGTGTTATTTGAAGATAATAAAGCCTATTTAAAAATTGTAAGGATTTGAAACTATATGTAACATTGATGCCATCTGGAAACATCATTACCTATATGGAAGTTGCACTGATTGTAGCTCAAGTACTTGCCCTGAACATGTTTTCTTTCTGTTGATTTTTCTTATTTACCTGGAAGAAGTCATAAACTATTTCTCCATCTCCTGGCAGGAAAAGATGAAAGACTTCCTTCTCTACTGCTGAGATACTTTTCAGATTCTTTGATTATAACTTACAATGAGATATGTATTGAGTGTAACTGAACATATACAAGCACACATCCACTCACAAAATATCATATGACTTTCCACTTTAATTAGCAAACTTTAAAAAATATTACTGTATAAGTAGAGCTTAAGAGCAAAAGAGGCTACATAGGTTAGAACAATGTGCCTTATCAACCCTATGCTGAGGGCCTTATCTGAACACAATAAATCTGGTAACCTAGCAAATGGCTGAAGTATTTACTTAATCCTGCACTTTTATGGTAAACTTACATTGTCTTTCTAGAAGAAATTATATTGAGAAACTGTGTGTTGTTTTTAAAAGAGAATGTTGGGCAAAATGAGCAAAGCTCACCCTCCCGAGCTGAAAAAATTTATGGACAAGAAGTTATCATTGAAATTAAATGGTGGCAGAAATGTCCAAGGAATATTGCGGGGATTTGACCCCTTCATGAATCTTGTGATAGATGAATGTGTGGAGATGGCAACTAGTGGGCAACAGAACAATATTGGAATGGTGGTAATACGAGGAAATAGTATCATTATGTTAGAAGCTTTGGAACGAGTATAAATAATGTCAGCAGAGAAATCTGTGTCCCCTCTCCAGAAGGGCTGTTTTACTTAAAAATTGGGTCATGTACATTTTCATATTAAAACTTTTTGTTAAATAGACTTTTTAATAGAAAAAAAAAAGAGAGAGAGAGAATGTTGGGGCTGGGATTATGGCGCAGTGGTAGCGTGCTCGCCTAGCACGCATAAGGCACTGGGTTCGATCCTTAGCACCACATAAAAATAAAATAAAGATATTCTGTCACCTACAACTAAAAAATAAACATTTAAAAAATAAATAAATAAAAGAGAATGTTGACAAATTCTAGATTCTAAGTAAGAACTAGTCATATTCTCTGCCAGAAGAAGAAAGAATAATTGGTAGTGCTGGGTCTGACAGTATTTCAAATTTCCTATTTCTTAATTTCTGGAAAGACTAGTCTTCCTGATAAAGGAAACATTAAATTCTACTATATATTGCTTTGCTTATTCCTTTGTCTTGTCCCATTCACATAAAGTTGAAGAACGGAAAAAGTCTTACTTCTTTTTCACTGTATATATTCAGTATTTATATATTTTTTGATGGTTTTACCCCCAAGTAAAACTTTCTGTGTAAAATATCTTTGCTAAAAAATACTTCAAGTATGAAAAATTTTTGATTAATATCATTAACTTAACTTCACATATGCACATTAAAACTTGTTTAAATATAAGATCTTGACCTCAAATGTTTAAAAACAATTATTCTCATATAAATTATAATACATGTGTTTATACTTTGATATTTATTTTTTCTATATAGTTAGCTTAATTCTGAAATTATTTAAAATGCTAAATGTGTAAATATTCTTCCATTCTATAAGAACACTTTGATGCTTTCATTGGATATGTTTTTTCTAAATTAGATTTTTGGTGCTTCATCTGTTTAAGAATTTTAAGTATTTAATTCAATTACACCTCAGCAGAATCAAAATTAAATTAGAGAGATTTTAAAAACACATAACATGTAAATTTCAGAAGGTAAACAAATCAAGTAGTACAATTATATACCCAAACCAAAACCTCTCAGTTGTAATAAGAAAGGTATCATTGACCAAATTTTAAATATTCAGAAAATTTATTCAAATTATAATTGAGTTATTATACAAAGCCACATTTCATTATGCCATTTATTTTCCTTTTATATGTCCCTGGATGATATTTGGGTTTTAAGTGTATTGCTATCACAAATAAACATCTGGTATGCCTAGTTAAGACAGAAAAACATAAGATAAATGGAAGGAAGTTAAATCTATTTTCATATTCTCAGACATAAATTGAAACACAAAAAATAACTGCTTCAGAATTATCTATTATTATAAAGATTATAATTTCAGAGTTGTTCTTTCACATCACTTACATCATGCTGCTAATAAAAAATAATTCTAACATAACTCTACTAGTGACTGAGCTGCCAAAAATATCATTGCTAGTGAATTAAGTCAAGTTGTTTACAATGATTTGCCAACTTTTAATTTGAAAAAAGTACTTTGTGGAAATAATGCTGATGCTAATTCTGCATTTTTATGCTTTGAAATGACAATAAAATAAAAAACGAATCTCATTTCAATGTGCATTTTGGATGCAAAGCACAAAGACATTACAAAAGATATTTTGATCAAAGTATGCCAAAATGTAAAGTTCTTAGGAAAACACAAAAACTTAAAGCTTCTTATCTATTTTGACTGTGAACCCACTACATTTTTATTTTGCTTTTGAAAGGAGGCTCCTGATAAGTGACTAGCCCAGAAAGAAATATGTATTTATTTTTTATGGCTATTGGTAATTGCATACTGAAGCTTATGTGAAAATTTTAATTAGAACATTAACAATAAATGTGAAGATTAATGTTGAAAGATAAATGTTATTCTAGAGTTTATAGTATTAACAATAATAACATCTGCTCTTTTTTAAGTAGATAACTTCTATATTAGTATTCTGTTATAAAAATCAATGGATCACAATGTGATAATTTGATAAATATATATATAGTGCACAATAGTCAAATCAAGGTAATTAACATTTCTACTGGCTAGATTTTCATGTAGTTGATTTTATGGCACTTTGATCCTTCTTGTCAATCTTTTTGATTACTTATTAGCACATATATTACATGAAAAGTAGCGAAGAAAAAAACAACAAAATTATATTACTTAAGATTATTATCACTTTCATGATTATGATTCTCATTTTTTAACAATTTTGTCATTATGCTTAGTGATAAAGTAAAATGAAATTTGAAGTCAATCTGCCAACTGAAAATTAGCATGTTCACAAACATCAAAGAAAATAAAGACTAGAATGAAAACAACTACCAATATGAAATGTGAGAGTCAGATTTTTAAAAAGAGCCCCAAATAGCAAAATGTTCCAGCTGAAGTTGTGTGCTCATATATTTGGTCATCTTTTCAGTAGAAATGTTTTATATTTTCTAGTGGGTTCTCATAGGCTTCTCAGTTTGAGATTTCCGATTTCAGAATGGATAAATTATTTGGTTTATCTTTAAACTGTGTTCAAAGCTTGAGTTCTTAAGAATAAAGTTAAACTTAAATCATTTTCCTTATAAATATCCTTATACATATCCTAACATGTATATGCATTATTAAAATCTTTATTATTTGATTCATCTAACATTCTCAAATGCAAAAATAAATGATATATCTTGATTTCTTAACAAAAGGGGGTTCCAGGAATTGAACTTAGGGACATTCGACCACTAAGCCTCATCCCCAGCCCTATTTTGTATTTTGTTTAGAGATAGGGTCTCATTATTTCCTCATTTTTTGCTGAGGCTGGCTTTGACTCAGGATCCTCCTGCCTCCGCCTCCCTGGCTGCTGGGATTACAGGTGTGCACTATGTGCCCAGCTATATTTTTAAACTATCTCTTGTTTTCTAAATTACTTCTAAGGCCAAGATGCAATAATTATATGAACTAATAATATTGCAAATATTTTAGGCTATAAAAAAGGAATGTTACCCAGTACCTTTTTGTTAAATTTATGCTCTCAATTTTAGAGCTGCATTATTTAATGAACACATTTATTCAAAGCAAAAGTAAGAAATTCTCATTTACCACAATTTAGCACAGATTTTTATCATTCATAAATTTAAATAGTAAGACCTTATTATCTTGAGTTTTATACATATATAATCATGTGATATATATTGTTAATAATATATATATTGTTCTACTTTATTCTTTCCTATTCATAAGCTTTCTATTTCTATTACTCCTCCTTTGTAACATATAGGACATGCATATTTTTGCTGTGTCCTGAGTCTTAGGTGAGATGTGGTTTTTCATGTTTCTATATATCCTGCTTTTATTAATTTTCTATCACCATACAACAAATTACAAAAAATTAAGCAAGTTTAATCAACACATTTAAATTATCTCATTGTTTCCATTGTTCAGCCATCATGGCATGAGTTCACGATCTTCTGTTCAGTTAGTCTGAATGAAACTTGTCTGTTGAACTGTATCAGGAGGCACCAGTGTGGAAGAATCTACTTTCAAGTACATTTAAATTGTTCACAGAACTCATTTCCTTTTGGGTATATGAAAAAGGGCTCTAGAGTTTTATTGGATCTTGACTGGTAGATCCCCAAAGCAACCTCTACTTCTAAGCCAAATGGGCTTCTCTAATGTGTCTGCTTGTTACATCAGGACAGTTTCTGACTCCAGAATATTAAGATGGATATTATGCAATATACTGAATGATATTGACATACCATCATTGTATAAGTTTTAAGAATGTAAGAGAGGATTATGACAAAATGCACAAAACAAGAGGACCAATAACATATGGTAGATGATTCTACCACAATATTGATATTTTTAAGTTTGTGCAAAAGCACTTTATCTAGTTTGAATCCATCCCACTCATTGATTTTTTATTTTATCTCTTGTGCTTTAGGAGTTTTGTTAAGGTAGTCGGGGCCTAATTTGACGTGATGAAGGTTTGGGCCTACTTTTTTCTCTATTAGATGCAATGTCTCTGGTCTGATTCTCAGGTTCCTGATCCACTTTGAGTTGATTTTTGTGCATGGTGAGAGAAAGAGGTTTAGTTTCATTTTGCTGCATATGAATTTCCAGTTTTCCCATCACCATTTGTTGAAGAGACTATCTTCTCCAGTGTATGTTTTTGGCACCTTTTTTCTAGTATGAAATAACTGTATGTAAGTTAGTCTCTGTGTCTTCTATTTTATACCATTTGTTTACATGTCTATTTTGGTGCCAATACTATGATGTTTTTGTTAATATAGCTTTGTAGTATAGTTTGTGGTCTGGTATTATAATGTCTCCTGCTTCACTCTTCTTACTGAGGATTGCTTTAGCTATTCAATGAGGGGAACAGACAGCCTACATTCTGGGTGCAAATTTTTGCCACATGCATATCAGATAGAGCACTGTATTCAGGATATATAAAGAATTCAAAAAACTTAACGTCAAAAAAACAAACAACGCAATCAATAAATGGTCTAAGAAGCTGAATAGAAACTTCTCAGAAGAAGATATACAATCAATCAACAAATATATGAAAAAATGTTCAACATCTCTAGCAATTAGAAAAATGTAAATCAAAACTACTCTTAAGATTTCATCTCACTCCAGCCAGAATGGCAGTTATCAAGAATACAAGCAACAATAAATGCTGGCGAGGATGTGGGGGAAAAGGCACACTCAAACATTGCTGGTGGGATTGAAAATTGGTGCAACCAATCCAGAAAGCAGTATGGAGATTCCTTAGAAAACTTGGAATAAAACCACCATTTGACCCAGCTATCCCACTCCTTGGTCTGTACCCTAAAGACTTAAAAACAGCATATTATGATAACACAGCCACTTCAATGTTTATAGCAACACAATTCATAATTGCAAAACTGTGGAAGCAACCTAAATGCCCTTCAATAGATGAATGGATGAAGAAACTGTTATATATATAAACAATGGAATATTACTCAAGAGTAAAAGAGAATAAAATTATGGCATTTGTAGGTAAATGGATGGAATTGGAGAACATCATGCTAAGTGAAGTAAAACAATCCCCGAAAACCAAAGGCCAAATGTTCTCTCTGATTAGTGGATGCTGATCCATAATGGGGGTAGGGTGGGGAGCCTGGGAGAAATGGAGGAACTTTAGATAGGGCAAAGGAGAGGTAGGGGAAGGGGTAGCAAAAATGGTGGAATGAGATGGACATCACTACCCTAGATGCATGTATGAAGACACAGATGGTGTGATTATATCTTGTTTACAACCAGAGAAATGTGTACTATGTGTACTATGACTTAAAATGCATTTGTTTTAAAAAAAAATTTTTAAAAAGCACTTTGTTTATTTGTATAAATTTCTTTAAGTTCCTTCCTATCCTGATTAAGGGAAAGTTTTTAAGCTTAAATTGATATTCAAGTTTGCTAAATGATTTTCTGCATCTGTTAATGATCCTATAACAATTATTGTAATAAATAAATTAATGGATTATATTGATTTAAATTTGAATGTTAAGCTCATCTTGTATGTTGGGGATAAATTATGTATTGTAATCATATGTATGTATGAATTTTACTTGCTAATATTTTGTTGAATATTTTTGGTTAAGTATTTGTTATTTTTATCAGTCAACTGTATTTCTTGTTATATCACAATGATCTTTTCCTACAATTATTGTATTGCTCTCATAAAACAATTTGAAAAATACTCCCTCTTAACTTCACAAATGGTGGAATTTTAATATCGTTTATTTCTTAAATATCAGAGAATTTATTTTTAAATGTTCTTTTTTATTCAAGATAATTTTCCTTTTTTATGTCTACTAATCTAATATATATGTAGAATTTCAATTATCTTTTTGAGTACAATTTTTATAGTACATAATTTTTAATCTTTTTTAATTTATTCTTTTTCTTAAAGTACATTTCTGCTCAATAGCATAGGATGTGGCATTTTTTAAATCCATTATGACAATACACATTTTCAATAGAAATCTTTAGAGCACTTTAAAAATGCTTTAGATCACTGTTAAAATAACTTGTTGAGATGTCTGGATTTAAATCTATTTTTTTCTTGTGATTTTATTTTTACATAAGTTCTTGTTTCTTTTCCCTTATTCCTTTCTGTGCTTTCTTTCAGATTAGTTTAATTTTTTATAATTCCATTTTGTCCTCACGATTGTCTTATTAGTTTTACCTACATTTTATTAGTTTGGTAATTGTACAAGGATTTAAAATGCATATTTTAACTTATAATAATATTATATTATTTTATTGTAGCAGTATACTTCCAATTTCTCACTCTAATTTCTTATTGCTTTTCCCATCTTGTAGGATTTATAATTCTATGCGATAGTAAAGAAATTAATAAATAAGTTACTTTATAAGATTTTATCTGCTATTTTTTATGGGTGGAGAGATGATCCAGAGTGGTTAGTCAATTATGAGCTTTAAATGACACTGACCTTTTTTTATTCTAATGGTACCATTATAAAGAACTCTACTAATTAAACAAGATCTGGCAGATTCGTGAAGACATTACACAGATCATTTCTGTCTTTTATAGGGGGTAGGATACCAGGGATTGAACTCAGGGGCACTCAACCAATGAGCTACATCGCAGCCCTATTTTGTATTTGATTTAGAGACAGGGTCTCACTGAGTTGCTTAGTGCCTCTTTTTTATTGAGGATGGCTTTGAACTGGAGATCCTCCTTCCTCAGCCTCCTGAGCCTCTGGGATTACAGGCATGCACCACCGTGCCTGGCCATTTTTTTCTTTTAATTTTTTATTTTTTGTACTATTTGCAACTATAAACCCACTCAAAATAAGAATTAATGTGATTCTTTTTTTTACATTGAGAGCTAAGATCCTCTATATATTCTGTGTTTTCCTCCATTTTATTTAAAAAAAAAAAAGCAGATAACCAAAAGAGAAGCCAACTATTAGCCAACTATTGTATATAGAACCCAAGAATGTAGAGATCAGGAGAACTGAGAAAGTAATTTATAAAAATAATGAAGAGTGCACTTCTGAACTCAGAATAGCTGCATGTATGTGTGTGTGTGTGTATATATATGTATACATATACATATAATCTATATATATATATATATATAGTGTGTGTATGAATGTGTATGTGTTTACATACATATTTGTTAGGTGGGTGTTCTGGAGGTTGAACCACCATAGTGCTAATGTATCCCCAATCCTAAAGAACAAACTCTTAAAACAAGATTCAGTTGAGTAAATATTTCATAATGATGTCTATACTATTATCATAGTAATTAAAATAATTTTAATAAGATTAAAATCACAATCATATCCAAAATTGTATTAATATTCAAGATTATATCACAATTTTTAAGGTTAAGGTTTAACTTTTTAAAAATTGTTGCATTCATATCAAAATTTCAATTCAAAAACAATAAGGTAGTTCAAAACATTGAATTTTAGGTGTCAAAGAGGCTCATAGAAAATTAGAAATGTGACAGAAATTTTGGTTCATGGAGTTTGAACTGGGAACATGGAATGTATTCATTTGGAGACTCTACAACTAAATGTTTTTATATTTTACCATCTCTGCAACCTACTCAATCAATCCATATTTTTCTTATATTTATATTCATGGCTCTGTGTCCACAGAATGAGAGAAATTTGTACTCTAGCTAGATAATTAGATAGTATCTTACAAGAACTAGTACTCAGAGTCATAAAATACAGACTAAAGTAAAAATTATCACTTCGTATGTGGTAATAAAAGTGCACATAGGCCAGGAAGAACTTATTGATAAATTAATATTTAAGTTGAAACATAACTGCCATACACAAAGGACTCCCAATGTATGTTTTACCCTAAAGAAGTGATACCATGTTCCACAAAAGTAAAATGGAATATATGAAGATTAAATGGTGAAGAGACACATTTGTTATTCTGTTCTGTTCATCAAAGGTTTGCTGAGCATGTAATACATGCCAGGCATTTTATCAGGCTATGAGAGTTGGTGAGGATATGTAGACTGCAAAGAAGATAAAATGAAAACCAAATCATCTTGATATACATAACAAAGTGTTCACAATCTTCATCTTTTCATTATGTATAGTACAAAAAGACAGGGATCTGCACATAAGGAGCCTTCAGTCCTTTAAGCCCTAAAGGAAGGTTAAGTCTTTTCATCATTTAGATGAGAAATAGACATATATATCTGTTTGGATCCTGTAAGAAGAAGAAAATTGGGTTTTATTGTAGAAAGTTTACCAGTTTGAAGTTTCCTCAGGAGTCCTCTTAATGGACCCTCTGAGAAAACATCAGTGTTTTGTAATTTACATGTCATTTGTTGCCAAAATTTATACAGTGTTTTTATTTATAACAATACAGACTATGAACATATCAATACAAAATTCTACCTGAAAAATTTAGGTTAGTCTGTTGAAGTTCAGCAATATTTTTATAAGAATCAAGAAGTCATAATATTGCTTTAATAATTTGTCAAGAAAAATATTCCAAGTTATACTAACTTTTTCAGTATTAGTCACAATGTGAATTTTCTTGATAAGCATCCTTTCCATGAGTGCAATAGGTTATTAACTATTTTTACCACCAAGAATGTTTTCCCAATTTTGTGTACATTCAATTTAACTAGAATGAAAGCCAATACTAGCCAATCTCTTCCACATATTTTTCTCTGAATAATAGAACTCTTAATCAAGAATTGTTAGTGAAATAATTCTCTAGTGTTTTCCAAATTATATAGAATTCATGATTATAGGTTTTCAAAGAACTACTGTGCGTAGCTATGTGATTACATACATACAATTCAGAAACTCTGTGCTTGACTTTATATTTTTAAATCCTTCATTTAGGAAATGAAAACTTTAGAAGAATGAGAGATAAGAGACAGAATTCCATTTCTGGTTCAGAATATTTCTTTTCACATTAGGCTTCAATTAAGAATCACTAGCTTCTTTTTTTTTTTGCTACTGGAGATTGAACTCATGGGTACTCAACCACTGAGCCACATCCCCGGCCCTATTTTGTGTTTTATGTAGAGACAGGATCTCACTGAGTTGCCTAGTGCCTCGCCTTTGCTGAGGTTGGCTTTGAACTCGTGATTCTCCCGTCTCAGCCTCCCTAAGTGCTGGGATTACAGACTTGCGCCACCATGCCACATGCACATCAATCAGATAGAGTACTGATCTCCAGGATATATAAAGAACTCAAAAAATTTAACACCAAAAAACCAAACAATCCAATCAATAAATGGGCTAAGGAGCTGAATAGAAACCTCTCAGAAGAAGATATACAATCAATAAACAAATATATGAAGAAATGTTCATAGGAGTGTAGTAAAGATTGTTGAATGAGATGGTCATCACTACCCTAGGTTCATGTATGAAGACACAAATGGTGTGACTCTGTCTGGTTTGTAACCAGAGAAATGGAAACATTGAGTTCTATATATGTACTATGACTTGAAATGCATTTAAATACATTAATTTAAAAAAAAAAGAATCACTAACTTCTTCAAAAGGCCACGTTTACTAATTGCAAGTGTTCTGATCAACATTGTCCCTGCTTAAACTACTCTAGTTCCCAATCCCTACAGATTTTTTTTTCAATTTCAACTCTTTAAAAAGGAGAACTGAGAAAAAGATTGCATGATTTTCCCGAGATAGTGTTTCCCATTGATACATTTATAAGATCCTCATCATCATTAACCAAAGAAGAGTATAAAATAGAATGCTTTATATATTTGTTTATTTGAAAGACTGTGGAATCAAACACAGATTATTTTATAACATTCATGTCAGATGAGGGACATTAGAAATAATACATAAGACAGGTCAAGACTCAAATTGTCCAAAGACATATTTAAAAAAAAATAAGTTCAATAATATGTTTGATTGATTCTCATTTTTCTATTAATCTCTGGTTGGCTTCTGCTACTTCATAAATCTTGTTAGTATTCAATACACACACTAGCCTAATAAGAAGAAAAAAATAGTGAATGCATTTTTTTAATTCCTTAAAAATACTGTAACTTCACAAGTACATCGTACAATTTTTTCCATTTTCTGAAACAGCTTGTGCTGAATTGGTTTATCTTCTACAATATTTGGTAAAATGCAATAGTATTGGAAAAATACAAGGTCTAGAGATTTAATTGATTATTAATTTTTAACATATATAAAATATTCTCATTATTATTCATTTAAATATATTTTCCAATGTTTCTTTTTGACTTTCTGTACTTCTGAAGTTATTTCAAAGTATATCTTCCATGGGGAATGACATTAGCAAGATGTCCTGGGCCTTCATTTTCCCTAGCAAATATGCACATTCAACAATTTTTGGACAGATTTCCTTTGTAAGAAACCCAGGAACTAGTCAAGAGGCTCTCATGAACCTTAGGTGAGCACACAAAACCAGTCACATTAAAGCCAGTAGGAAAATGTGGTATACATTTTTGACATAAACCCTGGCAGACAACCTTCTCCCACCCATGAGGGGTATCTTTATTCCTGCTGGAAATAAAAAGAGGCACAACAGATGTCCAACACCCCAACTTTTTCTGTAGCTATCCAGAGGTCAGAATTTTGTTTAACCCATCTCAATGAGGAAAGTGGATATGGGATATGACATTTTTAATCAACTGGGGCCAGTGGGAACAGAAATGATAATTGAGAGTTGTATCATCTTTACCTCTTACCCAGTTAGCACAGAGATAGCAATCAAAAAGCTATTATTATGAATATTATTATACATAATACATATTGTGCAATATAACATTCATGTGCATGTATGTGCACACACCCAAAACAACTACATAATCAAAATTCAGAACTTTTTTTATTATTCTAAAAATGTTTATCTTGCCACTTTGAAGTACATCACTCTTTGTGCATCTGGTCACAGGCAACCACAGCTCTGTGAAGGGTTGGTATTAGTTGTTTGCAGTCTCTAGACTTAAATATAAATAGAAATACGCAGCATTTATTTTTGGCTTTCTTAACATAGTGATTTTAAGGTTTATCGATGTTCTTACATGAGTTATTAATAACTTTCATTAATAAGCATTTTTTCTCAGTGAATGAATGCACATTTTGTTTATTATTTCATCTATTGATGGAAACTTGTATTGATTTCAGTCTTTGGTATGAATTAAACTGCTACTAACATTCATTTACAATTCTTAGAAAAAAATAAGCATTCATGTTTGAGTAAATACTTAAAAGTAAAATGTTTGCATTAAAGTTGTGGTATATACCTAAATATTTTCAAAACAGTTTTCCAAAGTAGCTTTTTGAGTCTATGTGCCTTGTAGTTGCATATGCAAGTTACTTTTTCTCAACATCTTAAATTTTTTTAAATTAAATTTTATGTAAGTTTATCTTTTACTTTATTTGTGGAGAGCAGTGACTGGAACCATGGTCTCTGACTGCCTTGTAGCTGTGTTTGCACTGGGAACTTTGTGTGCAAAGGTGCAGATCAGGATGGACTAGTTGCTATGGTGATGCAAGCCTGAGGAGGCTCTGTGCATAGGTGCAGAGCTATTTTCGTCAAGACCTTGAGCTCAGGCACCAGCACACAGGGATAGAGAATTCTGAGCATAACAAAATAACCCTAGTGTCTCACCAATCCCATGTCCTTAAGATTGCCTGCTTTGCTGAAACCTTCCCACAAATAAAGTTTTGATGATAAAACCTATATAAGTGTGCTGTACTAATTCTGAGTCATTATTTCTCCATCAGAGGTTAATGTCCCACCTAGCTCCAGCTTTCTGTCTCTATGTCTTTTCTCAGTCCACTTCACTGGGTTTTCCTGAATTCACAGCTGTGGCTGAGAGATGGAGCAATAGCAATGACTAAAGATATGGAGCATATTTTTATGTGTTTGTATACAACTTGTGTTTTCTTTTGTAAAGTTATTTTTTACAAAACTTTACTCACACTTTCTCTTTATCTATAACCATTCTTCACACGTATCAGCTTTGCTTTTGTCAAATATATAAATGTACATTCTTTTGCATTCTGTGTTTTGTCTCTGAACTATCAATGAAATTTCTGGAAATCAATCTTTATTATTCTGTCAATGTTAAATTGGTTTAATAAAATTGTTGTGAACTTTAATAGATTTTATTATAACTAACCTATCTTAACAATATCTAACTTATAGATATCATCGTATGACAATCATGTTTGGTAAGTATTGGAAATCAGGTTATTTAAATTTTTATTTTCTTCAAGTTAAATATAAGAACAGAATAAGTAAATAAATGCAAAATAGTAACAGATAATGGAATGCTATTATTCAGATATTTATACATACCATGCTCCTTCACAAAGTATACCTCCCAGCATATAATATAGTAGAATTAGCGATTATGGTTACCATATAATATTTTAATTACAAGTGTCATACTAAGATGACTTTTTGAAAGTCTCACTGAGGTTTCCAATATGACAATATAGTCAAGGAAGAGAATGAAAACTGAAAACTAAAAAATTTCACTAAGGTAACTTTATTTTCCCACTTTTTTTTTTTTTTTTGGTACTGGAGATTGAACTCAGGGGCACTTGACCACTGAGCCACATCCCCAGCCCTGTTTTGTGTTTTATGTAGAGACAGGGTCTCACTGAATTACTTAGTGCCTCACCATTGCTGAGGGTGGCTTTGAACTCTCAATTCTCCTGTCTCAGCTTCCCTAATTGCTGGAATTACAGGCTTGCGCCACCATGCTTGACTATTTTCCCACTTTTCATATTGACAATATCTATGCAAAATTGTTTTAAAAATCCCCAATTATATGCCATTTTAGCTACCTTGGCAAACTTAATCTGATTCATTATATCATTTTCAATTTATATCCATTTTACTTGAAAAATCTAATAATTTCTAAGATGCACAATTTAGGAGATGCATCATTTGTCTGGCAATATTGCATCATTTGATAACTTTAAACAGCAAGAAAATGCTGAATGACAAAGAGGAGAAATTTTCAGAGTACATACACAGATTTCAGTGAGTTTTTATTTTAATTGAAATCCTTCATATTGTAAACAAGTAAGTAAAAATTACATAGTTTGAAATTCATATTAATTTGGACTTCTTGAAAATTTGTGGATTCATAAAAATATCAAGAATTCATTTACAAATATATACATATATATGTATATAAATATATACTTCCATTTAGTTTTATACCTATATATTTATACTTTAATATGTATATAATTTTATTTATATATTTATATTTATAAATAGTTTTTTAATTTGGAGCTTACTGTATTAATATGGATTTTTGTTTTGAAAATAACATGATACAAAGAAAACATGGATTATTACAATAATTATTTTAAAAATAATAGTCTTAAGAATTTATAGTTTTAGAAGTTATATAAAGCCGTGTATAATTAGAAATTTTTCCCAAAATACATTTTTAATATATTCATTATTATCCACTTACAGAATAGTTACATCACTCTTTTAATCCTTTTATTTTTTTCAAAACTCTTTTGGCATTCTGGACCCTAAAGGCCCACATGAATTTAGGATTAACTTTTCATTATCTACTGAAAATCAGCTGATTTTCAAAAATTGAGGTGGATCTGTAGATTAAAAAAAAATGAACATTGATATTTAACAATAAGTCTTCCAATTCTTTTGTTTTGAATGTCTTTTTGTCTACATACATCTTCCTCAATTTCTTTCAACATTTTATTTTTAGATTTGATTGTACACATTTTAGATTTCTTTTGCTGAATTCTTTCCTAAAACTAGTTATTCTTTGTTATTAGAAGTAGAACATATATAAACTTCACTATTTTTTCCTCAAATAGCCACATAGTATTTATTACCAATTTGTCCTCAAATCATGATACCTTCTCTGATGATCCTGTATAAATTATCATCTTTATCATTATTATGCTATTTCAAATATACCCTTTTTTATTCATAACAGCTATTACAATTGTTATGGTGTTAATGGTTGGGACAATAAATTCCCTTGCCAAGCTTCAAGGATAAATGTATTTTGTCTCTGGAAACCACTGCATACATCTATCACGTACAGATTATTATCAATATCCCATTCTCTTCCTCAAAGTATACAGTTGTAACAAGAAAGCAGCCTACAGAGCTGTGTTCCTCTGGCAAAAGCTTACTGAATAACAGCTGTACTTTCTCAATGACCTTTCTCTTCCAACATCTGTATACAAGAATGACAAGTTCTGAAGGTACAAGTGCCATGATTTGGAAACATCCTGTGTTCTTGAATCACTGAAAGAGAGCCACTAACCAACCAGGAAAGAACAGAATGCTGTGGGAGCAAGAAAAAAAAATCTGTTGTCTTTTAGCTTTATTCACTTTTGATTTGGATTTTACAGCATATTAGTGTATGTTAACTAAAGAGATACAACATTGGTACTCTAAACCTTAAAATGTTCTAATGCTGTGTTACTAAGCATTGGTTGAGGTTGAACAAGATAACTGAAGAGCCTCAAATTGTTCTTGGCCAAATGTTTCCATGAATTCCTATTGAGATTACAAAATAACAAAATAAAAAAAAAATTTGGAGCATTTCTCACATCAGTCACTTTTGAAGGTACCAGGGATGCAATTATGATAAGTATATACAAAATATAGGTTGTAAACTATGCAACAAAGTGCAGTCTAATTTTGACTACATGTACCATCACACAATTTTAATTTATCACTCAGTGGTGATAATTGCACCCTTCGAATTATCAACACTTGGTGACCTACCTACAATTGTAAATCAAACAATATTTTTGTACTTCATATTTTATTGGTGCATTAGAATTATACATTATATTGAGATTCATGGTGACATATTTGTACATACATACAATATATTAATCTACTTTGGCTAATGTTATTCTAAGTCAAACAATTTTATTATTTTCACAAAAACAAAACATAGAAAATTGAAAACTAGGCAATAATTTAATTATAAATGGATATAAACATAAATGTCTGATTGTAACTACTGTTATAAATAAAAAATGATCAAAGAAATAGAATGATCATGATGGAAGATGATAATTTATATAAAGTTGTCAGACGAGGTTTCATTACTTGAATGGTATTTGAGTAGGACAAAGTGACAAGAGCTACCAGTGGCTATTTGAAGAAAAATACTTTAGGCAGAGGGAAACAAAGGAAAAAAGTCTTTGATGATATGGGCTTCACTCATATTACATGAAGAGCAAGAAAGCTAATGGGCAGAAAACAGTGATGAAGGCAGACAGTATTTGAGAATGTATTAGATAATAAAGAAATTTATAGGTTTTTAGGTCTTTAGATTTTAACTTTAATAAAAGAATAATGCTGTGAGATTGTTACTCACAATAAATAAAATATTCAAGAAGTAGGTAGTATACAATATTTTATGGTGTTACTGAAAAATAATTACAGATAATAAGAATTAGCTCAGATTCTAAAAATTTGATCTGTTCGTTAGTGTTTTCCTGTGAAATTAAATTTGTGTATAAGAATAGGAAGGAGTCCATCATTAAGTAGCAGCTATTTTGATACCACCAAAACTAGGTGGTTTTTATATTATATTATGTTTATGGCATTTGGTGTAGTAGATTTTACATTTCTAAGCAAAATCAAGTTTGTTTTACTGAAAGTAATGCCATATCAACTGAGAAAGACTAAGCTTGGAGATATTGAGCCATTTTTCCAGATAAGAATGTGAATCTAAAGAACAGAAAGGCTAACCTAAATGAACTGATTTGTATGGGTATACTTGCAATTCAAACCAAGACACAAAATAATTCAACTGCAATTATAAAGATTTATAATGACTGTAGCTATTTTTCCAGCAAATAAGACCAAAAGACATGTGGAACAATTTCTTGTTTAGAGGTGAAAATAGTGAAAGTATATATAGACTTTCTGGTACAAAATATAGGTTGTTTATGTCATGGCACATGAAGAATAAAATGTTCTAATCAGAGGATAGAAATTTTGGTATCAAAATGAAAGATGGCAAATTGAGTCTGTTTCAAATTGTGGTCATTTAGTGAGTCATGTAACCAACATAATCAAGACAATATTTTCATGGGTACCCTTGAGTTTTTCTTATGTTTTTCAAGATTGCCCACTTTGCCAATAGCACAGAACAGGTTTTATTTTGTTTGGCAGACATAAATTTGAGTGGAGTACTTTATCAATGTCAACTCTTTTCCAAGAGCCATGAGCAAAATGTTACCAAAAAACACAATTGCTAGGACTCAATACAAGAATGTGAACAGAGTTTTACGTGCAGACATTCGTCAGAATGATGACATGCCAAAGGCCTGGTTGCAATGGATTATGGCTGGCAGCCACTTGTCAGATATGGATGATCATTTTTTTTGTACCCAGACGAGTGACAGAAGTGAGAGACATGTTGTCATGCAAAAAACGTAGAGACAAGTACACATACTCTTGACTCTTTCTCACAATTAATGTGCCACAGCTTTAAAATTCCAATATCTCTTATGGACCTACAGGTAAATCAAGAATAGTAACAGATTATATAGGGAAAATCTAAATATTAGTGAAATCAAAAATAAGCAAAATAAGAGGATATAAAAATGGGTGAGTCCTAGGAAAATAATGTAACTGGAGGTTACACTTAACCAAATTTTTAATCAATCAATAAACATCATATAAGGAAACAGTCATTTGTTCATTCATTTATTGCTTCAAAATAAACCATTTTCTAAACATGATACTCACATTATTGCTAGATTTTACACTGGCATTAATGCTATATAATATGGATATGGAGAAAAAAGATAAAAACACATTTCCCAAACTCTAACTTTTATGCATGTATTTACATACTTAATCCAGACATGGAAGTTAAATTGTATGTGGATTATTATTTGGAAAGAAAGAAAGAGGAATGCAAAGTCAACTTACTCTTTCTAAAAGTTCAGTCTTGGATGTACAGGGTTCAGAATAAAAAAAAAAAGTAAGTTGAGATGTATCTTCATGGTATTTACAGTATACTTGTTGTAGTTTTGTTAAGAACAAACAAGACATAATTTTATAAACATATAATTAAGTATTAAAATCAGGCTAAATTTATTAATGCTAAAGATCAGAGCTCATAGATGAACAATGCAGTTATCATGAGTAACAAATGAGTTAGGAAAATAAAAACTAACCTACAATGTAAAAAAAGAATAAAAAGAAAATATTTAAGCTTGAAAATCTGTTTCAACCAATCCTTAATGTACTATTGAGACAATTTAACAACAATAAAAAGATAAATATAAAAGATAATTCCAAGAAAACATCAAGTTTATTAATATATTTATCAATTCAGACAACATCTAAGTTTATAACTTATATAGCCTTGTCACCTGAAGGGGCCTAGAAGCAATGATTTTTTCAGTATTAAGAAGCCCCCATAATGTCCATATCTTACTTTTTATGCCATTCCCAAACTAAAAGAACAAAAGGTTTCAGAATAAATGGCTCATTTTATAACTGTCAGAAAATATGCAAGATGAGTTGAGGCATTCATGTATTGTCAGATAGTCGGAAAGTACTAAAAAAGATTTTTAAAAAGGATGTGTAATAGAAACACAACAGTCAAGTTGAAAGAACTTCCAATGGTTAAAACTGGAATAATTTGATCTACATAATAAATAAAATAAGATTTATATTATAACTTAAAATAAGAATAAATATCCCTGTTATCACAGGGACATAAATAGATGATTGAATATATAAATACATGGCAGATTTCCACCATTGTTCCCATGACCTTCCCCACATTATGGATCAGTATCCACTTATCAATGAGTACATTCGGCATTTGATTTTCTGAGATTGGCTTACTTCACTTAGCATGATATTCTCCAACTCTATCCATAGAGTAGATAAGTCTTTACTGCATAAGAATTTCAAATAAATTATGTAGGACACAAATAAGGCAAACAAACTATTGACTGATTCATATGTACTTTTTATATAATGACTTTCGATTTTTATTTAGTCTCTAAGCTATTAAATACAATTTTATTTCTTCTATAGCTAAAATTCACAACACTCGTGTAAGCCATTTAGTATTCAAGAGATAGCTATTGGACATAATCTGAACTTGCCCTATGTTAATGAAAACATTACTAAATAGAAGACAAACTTACAAATCATTTTGTTTTTACTGAAATAGTGTTCTTTTTTCATGAGAGATAAAATGCATAGTAAGTATCCTGACATGCTTTGTACTAGTTCTTTTGTAGTTCAAATTTACATGATACACAAAAGAGAATGTTTAAAATTAAGTTGAATTTATTGGAAAGGGGTCAATGAGTCATAGCAAATGTAGACATTTCTCATTTAAATACTCTTTGCATGGTCACTTAAACAATTCTCTTCCTCCAAACACATTCATAATCATCACAGAATTTTAATTCTAATAAATGTAATTGGCTTGCTATTGCAGAGCAAATGTGCACTATAACTGCAGAACTAAAAAATGTATCATGCTAATCATAGTATACACCACTGTCAATGTGATTAAAATATAACATAATTATTCTCACGAATTGAAGAATTATCCTTAACATAATGTGCATCCCCAAAATAAGTGAGGTAAATCACAAATATGATGCCAGCCTAAATTGAATGAATTCTTAATTTGACAATGTAAAAGTTCCTTTCCAATTCCAATTTCAATTTAAATTAGTTCAATTAAATTTTGTCTTCATAAAAATGTTATATTGTTATAACTCTTTATCAGGGAGGAGATTACAATTCTGTCCTTTATATGAACCAATATCAGTAGTAGAACTCTTTCGAATTTATTTGCTGTAATATATTCTTGATATAGTTAACAGCCAAAACCAAGACATCAGTCACATTATTTGTCCTTCTAAATACTAAACAATATCATATGGATAAAGTTCAACAGGTCATTGTTCTAGTGATTATACATTAAAATGTATGGCTGGTTTATATGCTAAACTTATAACAATGAGTAATGTTCCACCTGTCATCTAGATACTTGAGTATTAGACATTTAGAGAAATCTTGATATTTTGTTTAGTTGTATTTAATTGTATAAGTACTATTGCTATGTCTCTGAAAAAATACCTGTGATCAAAATAACTTAAAAAGAGGGAAAGTTCTATTTTGTTTCATGATTTCAGTTTATGGTATAGTTGGTTTGTTGCATGATTTCACTATATGTTCTGTTGCTTTTGTGCCTGTGGCAAGGCAGAAAATCATGGCAAGGAGCTCATGGTGGGACAGAACACTCACCTCATGGAAACCCAGAAGCAAAAAGAGAAAGAGAAAAGGGTGAGTCCTAATATTGCCTTCAAGGACTTGCCCTCAGGTACATAATCTTCCTTCATTGGCCCCATATTTTAAAGGTTCCACCAGTTCCCAATAGTGCCACCAGTTGGGGACCAATCTTTAGCTTATGGACTTTTAGGAGACATTTAAGACCCAAACCATAGCAGTCTTCCAGTAGATTTCAATTCAAAATTCAAAAGTATGTTTACCAGACACCTCTTTGGCCCACAGTTTTCATTTGGTATAGCACATGTAGTTCTCATTAATATTTGGCTATCTAGATTTTTTATTTGCTCTGAGTTCAATAAGTGAAAAAATTTCCCCTATGGGGATGATCAATATTAATATTTAGTTATTTCCCTTTTTGCTGGCAAAATTAATTTTAGATTTGTTTTAGCCAATACTTCATTTTAATAATAATAGTTATAATAATATATTTAGATTTTAATTAAAGGCACAATTGGTATAAATTTTGCCTCAAATATATTTCAATCACTTAATATCACTGTTTCTACATAAAAATAAAGCAGTAGTTTATTACCTCTCAGTGATTTTCCACCTGAGCAGACAGTGCTCTGATTAGTGTGAATTTGTTTTTATTACTCTTAGTGAAAAACTTTATCAGGTGATTTGTTAAGAAAGTAACTGAAGGATCACCCCAATTGCCACAATTAAATTATTACTCTTTGCTAGCATCACAGTGCCATACTACACCTCAGGTTTCAGTGAAATTGGGGAGTCTCAAAGAGTACACAAGTCACAGAATCTTCAGAAATATTATTGAATTTATTATGCTAATCCATTCCTAAAATTTACTTCCAAAAAAGAAAAAAAAGCTAACTGTATAACACCTGCCAAATTCAGTATCTTTCCACAATACAATAACTCATGCCAATATTTAGGACTTGGACCTGGATACCATTGTAAGCAGAAATCACTCTAAATCACCTCCCTTCCTTAAATCTCTCTCTTCCTCTCCCCCCACCCTTTTTCTCTCTCCTTCTCCTTCAATATATTAGACATGTATTGTTAACTGGTCCAATATCAGACTCCAAAAATGGGTTGGATATTTTTCAGAATCTACTCTCAATCAAGTCCTAATTTGGCAATAAAAGAAACAGAGATACACCTATTGTTATATACTGCCTAGGTGACTATTATGGACTAACAAAGCCATGAAAAAATCTACAATTTGTATTTTTAAAAAATTAAAATTTTTTATACCTGATGTAAGCAAATGGAAGAGTTTATTTGAAAGCCCTAAGACAGGAATATATTTGGTTGCTTTCCACAACACGAAAACAGCCCTTTAAAGGGGAGTAGGAGAAGTAAGCAATTGACAATAAAATCAGAGAGGTGATACATTTACTAATCTTACTAATTCATATCAGAACCAGTATTAATACCTAGGAAAAACATGTATTTTCTATTTTATTTCATTACATTTTTTAAAAAAACACTGGGAATAGTATGGGAGAAGAAGGAAGAAAGAAAGGATGATAAATTGTTCAGCTACATAAGAGGATTAACTTCCAGTATCCTGAAGCACAGTAGGCCAACCATGTTGATGATGATAATGAAGGTGATGATGATGAGAATTAAACCTAAGACTTTGCACATGTTAAGCATGTGCTGTATCACTGAGCTACACCCCACCCCTAAAACAATTAATTGTATATTAAAAATAGCCAGTAGAAAGGATTTTGAATATTTACAACACAAAGAGATAATAAACATTTGAGGTGATGTATAAACCTTTTACCCTAATCTGATTACTATCCATTGTATACATATATTGAAATGTTGCAGGGTACTCCCAGAAAAATGTGTGATTTTTATGTGTCAATTAAAAACAAAAAATATTTAACAAAATTAAAAAAATACTTGTCATTTATGTATCAACACTATTGAGGTGAACGGTTGTGCCCCAAAATCATCAAAAAATGCTTAATATATAACACTTATATCCTAGGTAAATTGATATGTGCTCACCAAATTTTTTAGATTATATAATTTCCAAAGGACTCAACCACTATTCAACTATTTATGTTAGTTTTTTTTTTTTTAATCTTTTTTATCTTTCCCTCTCTTTTTACAGTTTTGGTTCTTTGGATTGCACCCAGGGACACTTTACCACTGAAGTATATTCCTAGCCCCCCCCTCCCTTTTTTATGCAGAGGCTGGTCTCCAACTTGTGAGTCCTGCCTCAGCCCCCTGAGTGGCTGGGATTATCAGCATGAGCTACCACACTCTACTTAATCTGTTTTTTTTTTCGTTATGTATCAGACAGCTGAGGGTCAGAGTTTATTAATTTTATGTGTGGGTGACATGTATAGTAAGAGGCATATCTATCGATGTGTTGGTGACTTTCTTTGTAAGTGCTAATAGAACTCTTTTTATATGCGTTCACTTAACAAATAGACACACATTCATTTCATTCTTTGTAAATGATCAAAGTATGTTATATACATGTACAAATATGTCACAATGAAACTCATTAGTCTGTATAATTAACATGGATTGAATATTCACTAATATAAAAAAGACAACTATCCTTACTTTTGTTTTAGGTCTATCAACTCATTACTTTAACAGTCAACCAAAACACCACCTTAATTGCATGGCAACTTAATTCACAGAGTACCTACATATTTACAATCCATTTTGACACTGAAAATGTGACGCTGCTTATTAATTATGATTTCCTAGTTAATTATTTCCTACTAAGATTTTTATATTTGACCTTTTCAGACATTTTATTGGATATTCTCTCCCCTCACCATTTATTAGGTAGTAATTCTAAAAAGGCAGCTACAGCTCATTCTACCGCTAATTGGAGAAACAACCAGGAAATCTTTCTTATTTTACCAATGTATGTGTTGTAAGCAGTTGTGCTATATCTGTGGAAATGCTCAGCTGTAAATCAGAGAATATTTGATCTGTTGTCACTATATTTGTGTTAGCAATGACATATGAGATCAAGAGCTGACACTGAAGTACTCGACTGTGAAGATGGTGACATCATGAACTGAATGTTTGGATTCCTTATAGATTGTGGGATTTTGTAATAATCATGCTACTGCCCATTTAGGTAAAATGATTTTATTGAATATACTGCACTAACATAGTTACCACATTGACTAATTTGGAGGTTATCATTATCAGAGAATTCAACTTACTTAACTATCTTGATTCCTAAAATATAAAATAAAATCTACATGATTAACAAAAAATCATGTGCATTCCATACAGAATATAAATACACAAATGTGAATATCTTATGAATTTCATATTATTAAAATATAATTTCTCTATAATAAAATATTGCTTGTAAACCTTAAAATCATTTTCAAAATCAATTGAATGCTGATGAATAATCTTAAAAGAACTTTCTATGTCCAATTAAACTTAATGGCTTTTTGGTATTAGCATCCTCTATGTCTTGTTTTTATTTAGTGAATGGAAAATCAAGTAACAGTTTTATTACTAGTAAGGAATTTCTTTCATATTGTTGTGTATTTATTTTGTCTTTGATTAACACATAATACTTGTACATATTTATAGGGTAAATGAGCTATTTCAAGACGTGTACAATGTGTACTGATCAAATCAAGGTAACCAGTATTTCTATCTCTATCACTTTTTTATGTTTGGAGCCTTTGAGCACCTCTTTTCTAATTCTATATGAACTATATAAAAGCTTATTATGAACTATCATCACCTTACTATTCTGTAGAACACTGAAATGTGTTCCTTCTATCTACGTTTTGGTAGCCATGATGAAACTCCTTCTATCCCCTTCCCTGCAACTTCTCCAACCCTCTAGTAATTCCTATTGTATTCTCTAGTTCAGATTAAGTTTTTTTGTTTGTTTGTTTGTTTGTTTGTTTTTTGAGAGGAAACATGGAGTGTCTGACTTTCTGTGTCTATCTACATGTCTTTCATGTTTTTTTCCTTTCTGAAAATGCTAGGATGCTACTCTTTGCTAAAGGCTGAATAATATTCCTTGGTATATATGTGTGAATGTGTGTATGTGTGTGTGTACATTTGCATCACATTTTTTAACCCATTTATCCATTAATGGACACCTAGCTTGATTCTATATCTTGGCTCCTGTGAATAGTGATGTGACAAGCATAGGAGTACAGGCATTTCCTTGATAGAATGATTTCAATTCCATTAAATATGTAATCGGAAGTGGGATAAAGAGATCATATGGTAGATCTGTTTTACTTTTTTGAGAAATCTTTCTCCACAATGGCTATACCAACAGAATATAAAAGTTTCCCTTTCTCTGAATTCTCACCAGCACTTACTATTTTTTTTTTTTTTTTGCCTTTTGGAGAATAGCCATTACTGGGTGAGATAATATTTCATTGTGGTTTTGATTTGCATTTCCTTAAGGTTTAAGGATCTTAAGTGCATTTCATATAATTTTTGGTCACTTATATTTCTCATTTTGAGAAATCTCTGTTCAGATTTTGCTCATTCTTTAATTGGAAATTTTCTGTTGTCAAGTTTGTTGTATTCCTAACATTCTGAATATTTCCTCCAATTCTACAGATCGGCTATTCATGCTGTTGATAATTTCCTTTGCTATGCAATAGTTTCTCAATTGAAAAATAACTCCACTTGTCTATTTTTGCTTATGCTACTGCCTGTGATTTAGAGATGCCATAAGAAAAAAGAAATGGTCAATGTCTATACTGTTTTCTTCTGGTGGTTGAGTGGCTTAAGGTCTTTGGTCCATTTTGATTTGATTTTTGTCAATTCTAAGATATGATGGTCATTTTAGTCTTCCACATGTGTATATCCAGTTTTCTCAGCACCGTATATTAAAGAGGCTGTTCTTCCTCCAGTGCAGGTTTTGGCAACTTTGCTGAAAATTGATTAATTATAGCTGCATGAATTTTTTTTTCCTGGGATCTCTGTTCTATTCCTTTGGTCTATGTATCAGTTTTATGCCATTATCAGAAGGCTTGGTTACTGCAGCCCTGTAGCATGTCTTGAGATCAGGTACCTTGATGCCTCCTGCTATTCTTTTTGCTCCAGGTTGCTTTGGCTACCCACGGTCATTTGTGTTTCCACATGAATTTTAAGATTATTTTATTCAACTTCTCTAAAGAATACCATTGATAACTTTGATGGGGATTGCATCCAATCTGTAGATTGCTTTGGATAGTATGGGCATTGTAAAAAGTATTGTTTTTCTAATCTATGAACATAGGTCAGCTTTCCACATATCTGTAACTTCAATTTATTTAATCTTTGTTTTACAATTTTTATTTAAGTTATTCACTTCTTTGGTTAAATTTATTCCTAGGGTTTTGGTTTTGGTTTTGGTTTTGGCTTTTGTTTTGTTTTGTTGGCTAGTGTGAATGTGATTGCTTTCATGATTTGTCTCAACAAGTTAGCAAGTTTGAGATCGGAGTGTAAACATGCATTGATATTTTTATATTGATTTCATATCCTCCAATTTTACTAAATTTTTTATCAGTTATTATATTATTTATTTTTGTTTTCTGTATGAAATCATGCCATCTTCCAACACGACTCACCTGACGTCTTTCCTATGCCTTATTATATTTTTTTGTTGTTGTTTTTCTTTCTCAAGTGCTCTGGGTAAGACTTCCATGGCTAAGTTGAATAAGAATGTTGAAGATGAGGACTCTTCTTTTGTCCTAGATCTTTGAACACTTTCAACTTCTCCTTATTCAACATGATACTGTTTGTGAGTTTGGCATATAAGTATCTATTATGCTGAAGTATGTTCCTTCTAACCTATTTTGTTCATAGTTTTTTAATGAAAAAATGTCAAATTTTATCAAATGCTTTTACTGCATCTATTGTGATAATCATATTGTTTTCATCCTTCATTCTATTGATGTTATGTAGTAAAGTTATTGATTAGTATATAATGAACAATCCTGATATCCCTGAGACAAATTCAGTTGGATCATAATGAATAATCTTTTTGGTGTGCTATTGGATTTGATTTGCCAGCATTTTGTTGAAAATTATAACTAGGTTCATCAGGAATATAAGTCTGTACCTTTTTTCTTTTAACTGAAGTTCCTTCACTTGGTTTTGATATCAACATTCATTTGCCATGTACTGAAGAAAACATTAAAAGAATAAGTGAAGGACAAAGTTTCCCCAGCTATCCATTTTTGTTATGATAATGAAAAGTTTCCTTCAAATTAGGAGTAGACAAATAGAATATTTACAATAAATTTAGGAGACAATATATTCTGTTAAGGGCAAAAATTTAAAATGAAAATATGATTAAAGGAGAATTCTTATAAAATGTGAAAACTCTGAAATTAATAAATTTTTCTAAGTACTCAGCTTTCTTTAATCATGTCATTTTTTGTTTACAATATTTAATATACTATTTCTTACATGCTATCGATGTCCTGAAGTAAATTGGAAAAAAAAGACTAAGAAAAGTGATTTCTAAATTATGTCATTATGAACTTTGTTATTTTTGTTTGTTTGTTTTGGTTTGTTTGTTTAAGAAATGATCCAGTACTTAAGTTGTACATAGTATTTCCCAATGCATGCATTTATAAACATGTAAAGATATGTATAACTCCCAAACTTGTTAGACATCCTTTAATCTTCAACATCAGTTCTTAATTCAGCCTTGCATCCTCCCTCAGTACATTTTATTTATTTATTTATTTTTATTTTTTGTTACCAGGGGTTTAAACCAAGGGTGCTTTACCACTGAGTCCCATCCCCAGCCCTTTTAATTTTATTCTTTTATTTAAAGACAGGATCTCAATAAGCTGCTTAGGAACTTACTAAATTGCTGACACTGGCTTTGGACTTGTGGTTCTCTTGCCTCAGCGCCCAGATTTGCTGAGATTATAGATGTATGCCACAGCACTGGGCTCTCCCTTTGTACTTGTTAGTCAAAAGATCTCAGAATAGCATGTTTAAATGGAATTCTAAATTCTCCTACATGTTCCTTTTTAAACGCCTCTAGTCTAATGGAAGAGGATGATTTGAAGGTGTTGTTATTTTGTTGCTTAACTGTAAGTCCTCAAGTACATGAAGCTAGTTTACACTTCCCATACTGGAATCCAGGACTTTTTGCATCAAGAGAAGTATATACCACATACCACTGAATTATCTTTATGTTGGTAAAATCCACATATACCTTTAAGTAGACCTTAAATTCCTTATCAAATTTATGATAACATTCTTCAAATTTCAGAGTGAAAATGGAAGTGTTGCATCACTGCATCAAGAAGACAGGGAGCTCAATCAGTGACTCACCAGGCTTCCTGGACAGTGTTTTGGAAGACTAGTAATATAAATAACATGTGTTTATCTCTGAATCTGTTTGTGCTACTCATATATCTTTAGACTACTTCTTTGCAGCAGAATGCATGGGGTACCATGTAATTTGACTGTGCTGTGTGATAAACCTTTAGGATGAATTATAGTTTTAGAACAGCAATTCATTCTATAATGGGTGAACCACGTAATGTAAGAATGAATCCATAGTGACCATTTAAAATGGAATTCAAGGAAAAGAACACTTTATTTGCTTCATAAAAACCTGTGAGGCATTACTATTGAATAACGTAAGCAGAATGCAACCATATAAATCTTCTTAATTTACATCTAGGGCTTCATTATGCATATTTGATAGCACTCTGCAGAACTTTAATTTACAGACTTTTGGAACTTTACCAATCCCAAAAGAAGTGCTAAACATGCCTGTTGGAACATTTAACTGAAGTAAGTCACTGGAGATTTCCTTAATGAGTGCAGAATTATCAGTTATTTGCATTCCTTGTAGATTTAAAGCAATAGGGCCTATTAACAAGATAATGGCAAATTCATTTTGAATGCAAGTATTTCTGGAGTCATTTACCAACGTGCAGGATTCAGAGTATGCCCTGAATTTGAGTTAACATTTGTTTACCTCTGCTGAATAAGTTATATGATGCAAATGGGCAAATGCTGAACAAGGTGTCAATAAATTAGCTTTAAAGAAATGTTTGCCATTATCTGAAGACTAGACTTTCAGTGCAAACTGTTCTTATCACTTTTGTTAAAAATTGATTAGAAAATACAAAGAAATAAAGTAATGATTCTTATTAGAATGTGTTAAGAAAATCAAATTATGTAATTTAATACTCCATGATCAAATATAACATTCTTTCAAAATATTAGGAAGATTTCAGTTTAGGATATTAGGTGCAAAATATGTGCATCATCTTTTTCTAAAATACCACTACTGGCTGTTTGTTCTTTTCTCAACACTAAACTGTCATTCATAAACAGGACAGAAGTAAGTTGATGATGTAGAATTTTAAAACTGACATTTGTTGAAAGAGAAACATTTGTCTTTCCTTTTAACAGCCTAAATAACCTGCCTACCCATGTGTATAGTAGAATGGTGAGCTTAGTCATAGACCACACATAATTGGGTAATTGATTTCTATTATGAGGCATATAATACATAAGCTACAGTAAAATTGCAGCAACTAAGTAATCCACTGAAATTAGGAAACATTAGATGGTACCAAGCTCTATAGAGGATTAGCCAGTTATAAGCCATCCCAAACAGAAAGTTTTAATTTCATCATGCAGATGCATTTTTCTTTTACTTAAAAATGTGTATAAATTGTGGCTTTCTTACACATTAGACATATCCACATCTTCCCTATACAGTATTGTCCTCATAAAAAGAACAATGGTCAATATCATTTGGCTGTATCTGCCTGTGGAGTCTATTGTGACATATTAGCAGATTCTCATTTCTCTTCTTCTTCAGTAGTAAACCAAAACAAAACAGACCAACAAAATATTTTCTGGACGTTCTCTTTTTAAATTTTTCAAAATATCAAAATGAAAATCTACAAGCAAAGAGAATACATATTTCATCTACAACTATTGAAATATAGGTTCATTTTCATGGTGTGATTGTTGAGCTTCTTTTTTCTAATTTAATTATCATAAGATGGGTATTTCATAAATTTGGTTAATATATTGTTACATAAATTAAATCCTGAGTGTGATGAGTTAGGTAATGAAGATCAGTTGTTTATATTTACTTATACTACCACAGCTTTATGGTGAAAGTAATTATTTGGGCATCAGAATGACTCAAATAAATACAGAACAGTTTATTTTTCGGGGTCTGATGCAATGGAGGGCTTGCATACTTTGGAACTAGGAAACAAGTTTGGATTTTAGCCCAATTGTATACATTTGATCTCCAACTTAAAGTGGTTTAACTTTTCAAAAAATGGCCATAGTGCAAAAACAATACACATTTAATAAGAAATGTACTTCAAATTTTCAATGTTGATGTTTATCCCCAAGCTAGCAATGTATGCTACAGTACTGTCTTGTGATACTGTGCAGTGACATCAAGCTGTGGCTCCCAATCAGCCATGAGCTCACAAGGGTAAAGAACAAGTATTCTACAGTGTACTTTCTTGGTAAGCTATGATGTTTGGTAAGTCATGTGTATTAAATTATTTTGACACAATATTTTTAGCTTACAATGTGTTTCTTTGGACATAAACTCAAAGTCAAAGGACAGCTATACAATCTAGCTTCCATTTTTTAGTATTTATAAAGACAAACCTATTCATTAATCTATTACCATTGCATAAAAGTATTTTAAATACTAACAGGAAATATGTAAAATTTGTTTTGTGGAAATTTAGAGCTATTATAATAATTTTTTCAAAGTATTTTTACTACTATTGATAGCATTGTCATTTTGCTTGGGCTCTATTTCTAAATTTCAAATTTCTGCTTAGCAGTCCAGATGGACAACCCTCAGTTCTTTCATAGTAATCTCTCTGAAATGGATATAAACATATAAACATATTTTTCCTTTTACTCAAATATGTTGTCCTCCGGTAGGCTTTTGGGAATAATGTAAGATTGAGAGCTTAACTTTATGCTCTAAATTAACAAATAATGGAAAAGAATGTCCATGGATAAAGATCCATTTGTAATATAAAAAACTTTCTTGGTATATCTTGTAGTATATGTATGTAGAACATACATTTTATAAAACACAAGTATACATGCAAACAAATAACTGTACACCTGCATGAACTACTGTCAATAGTTTCCTTAGCAAATAAAGAATAAGAGAATTATCCATACACACTATTATGATTCATCTAAAGATTCCCAATGGGAGAGGGTTTCCTCTCAGATTAAATTTGGATATCCTGTCTTTTTGGTGGCAAATCCTTATTATGTTGAGAGACGTGTTAGGGTATGAGTTGGATGGTTTTAAGCTAATGCATCATATAAGAAAATGAATTATCAACTATCTTCATACTCTGAAAATTTTCAATTATAATTCAGTTTCATATGAAGCTTATTTCATATGAGAGAATGACGATCAAGCTGACCAGATTCTAAGGATTGTTTATCCTGTCATTAAAATTACTTTGTACCAATCATATATAAATAAATAGATGAACAACAAGAAGTCTATTAGAGTACCAGAAAGAGAATGCAGAGGGGATAGAGAACAGGAGGGGAAAGATGGAGGTAAAAGATGGGGAATCATGAACCAAAATCGAATTCCTTGCATGTATGAGTTTGTCAGGATGAACCCAACTACTATCTATAATTATAAAATGCTAATAAAAAAAGAAAAAATGAGATTGTTATCTTATGTATCCTTTTATAATAAGCTTTGTTATCATTAAAATGAATTCTTAAATTTGATAATTTTGAGGAAACTGATATTTTAGGGCATGAAAAGTTTCATGCCCTAAAGATTGAAGATTAACATTGCAACTGGAAAATTTACACAGAAGAATCTTTGGGCAATTTTCCAGTTTTACTCTGGTAGTGTCTCTCTTAATTATGTTCCACAATATTCCATTATGAATTGTATTCTCCAAAACATAACAACATATTGTTTTATCTAAAAATGTCAGCTGAGTGTGTTGTAGTCCTTCAAATCAAGCCCTCTAATAAAACACACTAGTTGAGTTTAAATCTTGCTTTATTTCTTACCAGCTAATAACTTTGGGTAATTACTCTGTCTTAGATTTTTACCTATATGATGGGTAATAATGGTACATCCTATTACTATTTTAAGACATTTAGTTGTCTGAATATTTGTAAGACACAAGTTTAATGTCTACAATCTAGTAAATTCTTATAAGCTTGTGTTATAATCAACTATGCTTGGACCCTCTACAAATAGAAGATATTTCCAAATTCTATCACTACGATACCTCAGAAATCAGTCCCTGCTTCTTGAAATATACCCCTAATTCCTGATTTATTTTTCACGTCTAACATGAAAACTTTTTAATTACTTTCCATGATTGTCAGCCTACATAATATATTTCATCATCCTGGTTCCATGTATCTAGCTCCTAATGTTATCTTCCCAAGATGTGCATCTGATCATTACACTTCCTCTCCTCATACTTAACAGTCACTGAGTATTGCTTATAGAATGAATTCTAAACCCTGCAGTAAGGCATCCTAGGCCATCCACAATCTGTTCCTAATCTCACTCTTCAGCCTCATTTCACATTATGTCCTTCACAATCACTCCAATCTAATTATGCTCTTCTGCTGGCTCCCAAATGCATCAACCAAGTTTTCAGGTGGGAATAATTGTCACATTGTCGTTAAGAGCCTGATCACTAAAGTAAAACTTCCTCAGTCCCATCCCCTGTGTAATCATTTATTTGGTGTTGACCTTTAGTAAATCATTTAATCTCCTTACATGTCATTTTTCTACATTTTAATTTCTAAGGAAAACAAGACCAGCCTCACAGAATTAAATAAAAGTATGCATGGCTTTTAGTGCTGTGCTTGGCACTATGTGATTGGTAAATTGCACTTGTCTTCTTTTAGGTTGCCATTGTTGTTCCCTTTGCTTGAAACATCGCTGCTATTTTCTATAACAATTTTCTCATTGTGAAAGAGCAAGATCAATTACAAGTAATATGTCAAATGTTTCCTGTCTCTTCAAAAGCAGCATTAAGTAGTCCCATTATGGAACCCATGTATCATGTTAATTTTACTGACATTTAGAATTGATAATTATTTATTTGTCTTTATCTTTTACTACACAGTGAATTCTTTAGAGGAGAAGACTGTGTCTTATGAATCTTCCTATTTCTTCTATCCCATTTCTGTCAAGAATGTTCCCATAAAATGTTAGACCCTTTAAAGGTATATATTCCATGCTTGAACTGAATTGAGGCAGGAAACTAATTTAGGCCTCCTTGTATCATACTTTGACGTATTTAACACTTTACATTCAACCCATGGCTTTTTTTGCACTGTTATTATTTTTTTGCACTGTAGTTTGGAGGATTTACTTATCCCTTATAAGATTCAGTTTCTCATCTGCACATGCTTATATGAATGTACCTATCCTAAAAGACTGTCATGAGGTTTAAATAACATTATTCACATGGTATAGTTGCTATAGTCAGTGCTCAGCCATGCTTATAAATAATTATTATTATCATTTTTAACTGAGTTAGAATCTGGGATAAGAAAAGAATGAAGGTAAAAACATAACAAGTTCATATTTTTCTGTCTAGTTTAGAAAGAAAAAGAAGGTTTTATTGCTTAATCCTTGCAATTTTGAATGGAAACAGGTAAAACTCTAAAAAATTGTCTGAGCTTTGGCAACACACAATATGAACATTGAAAATACCAGATAGAAATGCATTTACCTCAAGACAACTTAGAAAAAAGTAGCATTACTTTTTCTTTCCCTCTTTTGTGGTGCTGGGGATTGACCCCAGGGCTTTGTGCATGCGAGACAAGCACTCTATCAACTGAGATATATCCCTAGCTCCTACATTACTTATTATTTATATGAGGTCCTGAAAATCTTTCAGAAACTAAATAAAAAAATTGTCCCCCAAACCCCTCTAACAACATATCATATCTGGTATTTCAGTATCTAGAAATCATGGTATTTCATTTTCTTAGTTCTATTATCTTGGGATTTGTATCATTATTGAATAAATTCAAATTTAGAATGATACCCTGATATTTTCAGATTTGGAAGCTCTTTCCAAAGATTTATGTAGGTAAATGGACATCTGACTCAATGATCTCCATCATTAATTTTCCTATGCCATATGTTTGTTGAGTGTGTTTTCCCTCCCATACAAGCCTTCTGACAATTCATGTTCATGCATTTTAGGGAGAAACATATCTTTTTCCATTTTTAGCTTTGCTTTCCTTTTCCCTGACTCAAGTTCTAATACTTAGTAGGAGTTATTAAAGGGAGATATAAGACTTATACAGTGTGCTCAGTAAAAATGTATAGATTTGGTTTAAAACAGGCATGCTAGTCAAGATTTTTGGGAGTGAAAAGCTTAAAATATAAATTTTATCAGGCTCTCCAGTTGCTTTTTTGCAAATTAAAATATGAGAGCAAATAAAGTGATTGATGCTGCTCAGAAAAAAATAAACTTGTGGATATTTTCAATTTCAAATAGATTGACATAAGAGAAAATAAATACTTATGAAGGTTATCTCCCCTATGGCTTGAGATGGTCATCAAAGTTCTCAGAAATTTAATATTGTTGTTTCTGAAGCCAATTGAGTTAACAATCAATTTGGTGCTATTTTCTTCCTTAAGATATTGTTCACTTTTATACTGAATTTATGTTGCTGCCTCAGTAGCTTGAACTACTCTAAAAGCAATTATAGATTTCCCTGTTTGCAGAGTGTCCTTTGAAAGCTAGAACATTTCACTGTAACCAGAGGTTTCTGTTACAAGTGCCTTTGTAAATGCTCTAAATTCCCTTATAAGTTTGGCTTTTATCTGATATTTTCAGTATGGGTAATAGTCATTATGTTCTACTCACCCTTAGGAATAAATAGTCTATTTACATACCTTTCTTTTGCTTTATATTTTATTCAAATTTTTTTATTTACTTATTTTGAGAACTGAGATCTCAACATTTTGAAGACATGATTATATTTTACCTCAAAATCTCCAAATATAGCCATTAGTCCAGAGAGCCATCTGATAACTAAAGAAGGAACATTTACTTGCCTAATCATATTCAGTATTTTGAAAATTTGTTTTTCAGTGAATAAGGCCAATGAAAAAAGTCAATTCCTTCTTAACTTACACTTTTAATAACCAATAGCATCAGTGTGAAATTGTATCTCAGAAATTTCATACAAAACTCATGAATTTTAAAATTTTACTTGAACACTGATTAAATGTTCTTAGGAATTCAAAATAATTAAATGATAAAACCAAATTAAAATAATTTTATATTCTATCCAATATTATTCTGATGACTTAGCCTTTGTATATGTATTCAAAGAAAACATCCAATTTTTTACTTTGATGTTTCTATCATCAACTAATTAAATAATTTTCAATAATTGTCAATAATTATCATGATTAGCAAGCTTTAATTGATTGCCTTCGTATTGGTACAATGAAAAATTCACCATTGGTATATTGAGAACTGTAACTTATGGGTAAGAGTTGTAGCTCATTGGTAGAGTACTTCCCTGCTATGCCCAAGGCCCTGAGTTCAATTCCCAGAGCTTCAAGAAAACAAACAAAAACAATTAAAACAATAGAACCATATCTATTTCACCTTCCTATTGCAATTTTTAATTTTTTTTGTTAATCCTGTAGTCTTCAGGTCATCTTCTAAAATTGTCCTTCATTGAATAATCTTTGCACATTCTAATGTATATATAGAAAAAAATAGATGGTGTGGCACTGCCAGGTAACTAACTTTGAAGTTTTCCAGGAGGCTACCAACAAACAGCATATTACATTTTATTGTTACCTTTCCATTTTACCCATTTCCTGATATTATTATATTTTATTCAACATCATAGAACATGATGTTGAATAGAACATCATAGAACGCACACATCTGTATACATATATTAAATATGTATATATGTATATATTCATATGTATGTTCAAAGATGATCAGTGATCAATAATAAGCTGTTACCAATACTAAATGAGTCTGATATGTTGTAAAACTAGAAAAAAACCCAGCTAATTGATAAGTCAAAATTAAGACAAAAAGCCTAAGAACAATAGTCAGATACTTATAATCAGGGAGAAAAAGTGATAGTTAAGAATGTAACACTCACTGCTTATTATAGCACAGATGCTGAATTAATATTAAATAGATATTTATTTATTTTAATAAATTAAATATACTTTAGTATTTATTAACAAATTAATTTTATTTTAATGCCATACCATGTGCTATTTAATTACACATAATTATAATTGTGCTAGTCACTTTTCTATCACTATAACATAATATCTGAGGAAAACAACTACTTCAGTCAGCTGTTTCACTGCTGCCACCAAAAGACCTGACAAGAATCATTTTAGAGGAGGAAAGTTAATTTGGCACTCACAGTTGTGGTCTCACTACAAAGATAGCCAACACCATTCCTCAGGACAGAATGGTGTTACAGAGAAAAACAGCTGAGAACATGGCACCTGGGAGCAGAGAGAGAGTTCTCACCATGGACAAACAATAAACCCCAGAGTTTCAGCCCTACGGACCCATCTCTTCCAGCCACACCCTACCTACCTATAGTTACCATCCAGTTAATCCCTATCAGGGATTAATGCCCTAAGTTAAAACACATAACCTAATCATTTCACATTTAAGCTTTCTTGCATTGTCTCACACATGAGCTTTTGGGGTATACCAATGTCTAAACCATAACAACTTAAAGGAGAAAAGATATATTTTGGCTCAAGGTTTTAGAGGTTTCAGTACATGGTCACTTGGCCCTGTTGTTTTGGGCCTATAGTGATATAGAACATCGTGTTCATAAGCAAGCTTACTCATCTCATGTTGATCAGGAAACAAAAATGGAGGGAAAGAGAGACTGAAACAGAGACAGAGAATGAGAAGAGGAAGGGGCCAGGACATGCCCTATGCTTCCTCCAACTATTCCCCAACTCCTACAGTTTCCACCACTGCCCAATAGTCCATTAAAATATGGACTCATCACTGTGTTAACACACTAATGAGATCAGAGCCCCATGCTTCAATCACTTCCCTACAGCCCTGCCTCTGACACTATGCATTGGGAACCAAAACTTCAGCACACAAACTTTGGGGACATTCCAGACCCAAACCATAATAATTAGAGTGAGTTTTTGCTTTTAATAAATTAAAATGAAACAAATCACTAAAGGTACTTATTAATCAAATAACTTACTTACTTATTTAATTGCCTATAACAAAGGGAAATATCAGAACTATTTCCCAGAAAAAAATATGACATAGAAGTGTTAGAGTAATTTTGTCGCGGGTCTCTGGCCTAGGAAGAATGCTTTTACTTGCCTCTAATGTCCTTGAGATCTCCATTTTATCTATTCTTAGTGGAGTTGTATTAGAGCACTTTATTGATGATTTTAAGCACTGGTTTAGTAAATGATGAAATTCAGAAAATCAGAAATTGGGTCAATATAAATTAAGATCCTAGATGCATGTTTCAGATACTAATTTATACTTAAAATGTAAAAAAAATATTGCACAAATGACAGATTTATTTCAAACAACTACATTTAATATTCTTTTTTACTTTTTACATTAATTGTAAAAATGTTAAAGAAATGAAGAAATATTTATTTTTGTGTTAGCTAAACCAATACCTTTCAGTAAGAAGTAGCATCTGGAATTCTATTTAACCACAATCAGAGGAGATTTTTTAAAAAAATAATAAAGAGGTATTCACAGGCAGAGACACGAAACTTAAGTTTTATTGTAATGCAGCATTATATTTAAAATCTCTTTAATATGGCAATATTGTCTCCTTGCAATAACATTAAATAAGTGATTCTTTGACCACAGCATGGAAATTTATGAACTTTGCAGATTTTGTACAAAGATAAACATCTACTGTGATACCTAAGTTACCCAGTCACATTTTCTCAGGGGTTACATAATCTTTCTTTTACATCTGTAGTGATTAAATTTTTCCATGAAGCATGAAATATAATTACAGTGATATTACAGAGCATTGCCTACATGTGTTATAATTGCCCAGGGAATTAGCAAATTTCTTCTAAAAGTTAGCTACAGTATTTAATACATTCTCATCACATGGAACTTGAAAGAGTTAAAGTTTCTCATTCACATTAAATGATAAAAAATAAATTAAAATTTCAATTATTTTTCTGTAGTTTTAATTTTTACAAAAGAACCTTAACTGTTTGGTAGCCTTTATTTAAATCTATATTAATTAAATTCCAATTTAAAATCCCTAGATAAAATTTTATTAAAATGTCATTTGTCTTAATGAATATGTAGAAAATAAAATACAAAATTCATTTGAGAGAAATGTTTCCAAAGAACTGGGCATTTTTGGAATTGAGTACTCTTTTGCAGTTGACTACATTGTCAAAGATACTATAGTGTCAAACTGTCTACTTTTGTATATGGTAGAAGATTTGAGTTACAACTATAGTCAGATGAGTGGATCTCAGGAGACTAAGAGACTCAGCACAGAAGGGATCTGTTGAATTCTTTATCAAGTTTGTGTGGCCTCTGAGAATATTCATATCCCTTGGAGTGATAGGAACACTACTTTCCATTAGGCTAAGAGATGTGTTAAATAAAGATGAAATGATATGATTTGGCTATCTTCTGATCTTTTCTTTGACAATCCTAAACGCACGACTTGCTGATGTGGGATTATAAAACAGTCAATGCTACTAATTCTAGTCTAAATGATAGCATCATGGGAAAAGTGATGACTAAACAAGATTTTTAACATAATATAAACTTCTATTCATATTTTTATATTTATTTAAAAATTATTCTATGAAATACAGTGATATTGGTGTTTTGGCATATTGATTCCAAAACTCTACCAGTAAATATATTTCCATCTAGTAAAAAATATATTTGGACATAGTTTAAAACAATTCTATGAGCTATTTAAATTTCATCTTACCCGACTCAGGACAGAAATGGTAAAGAAAGAATATTCCAATTTCTGCGGTTTAACTCTGAAGTAGGTTAGTAAATATCTAGCATATGCAGCAGCCTCAAAACCAAAGTCCTCTTATGCCCAGGAACTTGAGTGAATGAAAGCCTTCTCTTTTGAATCTATAAAATGTGGCATTGCATATAGAAGAATAAAACTAAAGAACTAATAATAAAGACACTTTACCAGATGCAGTGGGCAATAAGAAAATGCACAAGGAACTAAGAAGTAAACTTTATTTTGAGCTCATGATTTCAAAGGTTCAGTCCATTCTCTGCTGACTTGATTTCTCTTGTCCTGCACATCATGAGAAGGGAGTGGAAAAGGTACATTGCCCAGTTTGTGGCAGTCTGGAAGAAGAAAAGTGCCACGGACAGATACATTCGGGACCATGCCCCCAGTAACCTACTTCCTCCAGCTATGTCCCATCTACTGACAGTTACCACTCTTTACGTTATTCAGAATTTTAATCCATCAAAAGTTATAGCTTTCATCATATAATTGTTTCACCTATGAATATCCCTCCCTGAATCACCTAACAGAAGAGCTTTTCAGGAGACATTAAATATCCAAACCATGACAGAAGCTTAGATAGTTCTGACCTCGGCAGAGATGCTTTGTGTTCCTCCTGGTATCTAAGTAGCTAGTACTAAAAGGGGTAGCTATGATATTGGACCAGAAGGAACCTTCACAGAGGGCTATTCCCTAAGCTGCAATGAAGAAAATATCCTAGTTATTTTGTCCTTTTGGAAGACAACAATCTTGTCATTTTAATATTGTCATTTTAATAAAGATTAAAATACAACTTTCTTACAACTAGGAAAGCACATTTTCAAATACTTGTTGAGGAAATTCTAACACAATAAAGTATGCAAAAAGATTACAGAGATTACTTTTATGATATGCTACATATGGTCTAGTAGATTGTTAGGAGATATGTGGTGCTATAGGGCTCAAGCCTTTTAGTGGTTTGCTCACTACTCTGGAACTCTGCGTAGATGAAAGTTGCTTTGGAGAGAAAGAATGATGAGGTGAGGCATTTAATTCTCACTGAAGTAATACAAATGGTTCCTGCCATACTGAATCATCTTTTAAACTTTTTTTAAGGACCCATTTGATCTCCAATTACTACAATCAGTTAGATAATATCTTTAACGTGTTCCATTTTATATTTGTATGAGAGTAATGATTTAAGATTTTTTTCTTTACTTATATTTATTGAATTGGAATATTATCAAGTAAAATAATTGACACTTTTTCCTTGGAACTAGTGTGAACTGAAGTTATGTTAATTGACACTCATCTGTCCATTCAGCATAGATAAAGCTCAGAGTATAAACCATGATTCCAACTTATAAATCCAATACCTGAGTCTATATTTCATTCCATGTGGTTTGCATTTGGTCTAAATGTGTTGTCACTTAGAAGTTTTCTTTAACTCCAGTTCTGTTTTGCTTCAATTTTGTTTTGTTTTGTTTGCTTCAATATAGCCATTAAAGTGAACAGTTTGACAGAATTCTAACCACAATATATAAAAATACCTATGTATACACACATACATGCATGTACATATATGTCTTTATATACATGTATATACACCTTTGAACAAAAACTAAAGAAATTTAATGAGTTTTAAAAGTTCTCACCAACTCATCAAATGCTAAGAGCAAATGCACTGGCAATGAGAAATAATGATACGTTGAAGTTTTTTAACTTTTGACTTAATGAAATGCATAGTTGTTTGGAAGGAGGTAATTTTTTTAAACTTTGTACTTAAAATGCTCCTAATTTTTTAAAAATAATGCTCACAATTTAACTTTGATGTCCTAAATACTGGAATTGCTCCTTCAGTCCTCTTTTTCTAAACGGAAAGTTAAGAAATCCCTCTTTACTATCTGATTCTCCTAAATAAACTCTAAAGTGTTCCTCACTTCATTGTTTATGCCAATCTACACTTTTATGTTCTTAAAATGTTTCTATTTTTATAAAATATTGCACTTATTTTGCATATATATCCCTCATGAATTATGGAAGCAATGTCTTATTTATATCTGTTACTAACCCATCACCTTGCATACAAGTTGACAGGTAGTCGATGGCTGCAATATATCACTCCCAAGATTATTACTAAATAGAGGAATGTTGTTCAGTGTTTCAGTATATTTAAATTTTTACTAGTGTACTATAATTATACGTAAGAGTAGAACTCATTTTTGCATGTTGGTATATGCACACAATATAACAATATAATTTAGTCAATATTGTGCTTAATACCTCTCCTTTCCATTCTCTCCTCCCTGCCCCTAGTCCCAGTCCTCTACTCTACTTGTCTTCTTTCCAAGAAATGCCTTCAGTGAAATTTATAAATTTATCTACAATTATTTTATTTTTAATTTTTTGCTTTGTTGAATTTAATACTTTCTCAATCAGTCTATCCTTGGGGCAGCATGTGAGAACTTATGTCAGTTGCCACACCAAGAACCACATTGAAGCTAAGCACTGTATTTTGCCATTTGGATTATGGAATTGTCTCTCTATAGTGTCAATGAGTACTAAATATTGCATCACTTAAAGGGCCTTATTACTTATAGGCAGCATTCTACAAGAAATAAATAAAAAGACACACGAAAACTCTCAGCACATGACATAACCTCTGTCAAAATCCTGGTTATGCTATTCACTCTGTCTTTAATAATATGCAAGACAATCTCATTCAGTTTTTTCCTACTGGTACAGTGAGTAAAAAAATATATACCCCACTTCTCAGGAGTTTTGTGATATTAAATTTTTGAATAGTCTGTGAACACAGCAGGCAAAACTGATTTTTCATTTAAAAACTGATAATTTCTTTAAAATCTCTTTAAATTCCTCAGTCTACATAGGTGATTGGCTTTATGCTGCAAATTATTATACAGATTCTGTTTCAATAATAGAGATACCTAGTAAAATAGGCTTGTGTGGAAGATGCTTTGGCAATGGATCTTAATTACACATTTCATCATATGATTTCCCTTGGCCAAGAGGTATAGCACAAGAAAAGATTTTGAATACCTTGCACATTGGAACTTGGCCTTTTGCTGCTCTGCAAACCCTGAAGCTGCACTGTGAACTATCTTAAGCTGGCATGATGAATGATAAGAAAAAGGTGGACCAATAGTACTCATCATCCAAACTGACAGGTATCCAGCAGCCAGACACATGAATGAGGTCACCTGGGACCAGATAGCCTCCAGCCAACCTGTCAACTGACTGTAGAAACCTGCATAATCCCAGTGAGTCTTTCCCAGATTAGAAAAATCACTCAGCTGGGTCCAGACCAGTGCCAACCTACAGAATTATGAGATAAATATATGGTTGCTTTTTTAAAGTCACTACATATTTGTGGTTTGTTAATACTAAAGTAAATAATTGAGGAATCTCTCATGTGTTCTTAAAAATGTAATGTCAACTAACTGAAATATAGAAAAAATATAGAAAAAAAGAGAACAGTTGAGAAGAGGAACGAAGGAATGAAGAAAGAATGAAAAAGAGAAAAGATGAATAAGAAGAAGGAAGGATTTTGCTCTTGGATCTTGATATTATCCCGAGAATGAACAGAACACTTATTTGCCATCATGTTTTAATATTGCTAACTGAATAAATTAGCATTCTAATACAGAAATGCCAAACACACTAATTTAGGGGATTAAGGGTAATAGCTGAGAGAGAAAAACCTCTTCAAGAGCACCTTGGAAAGGCTTTTGTCTTTAATATACCAAGAATATGATTTAACATTTAAGAGCATTTTGGTATCATTAATTAGCATAGATAACTTACACCATCCATCTAAGAACTCATTGGCAAAACTGAATGTCACAGTAATAATAGAAAGAGCAATATGCCAGTTGGTGCAATATTAATCTTGAAGGGAGCAGAAAAATTTGAATAGGATGATGAATCCTACTCAGACGGTAGTGTATACATCTTCCTGAATTAATGTTAGATGCATTTCAATCTCACTCAGGGTAACATGACATCATAGAATAAACATTAAAATTTATATAGCTCCATAGTTTGTTTTGTAAAATATTGGTTATTCAATCCTCACACCAACAAAAATATGTTTTGTGGCTTTAAGATATAAGTTTATGCTTGATGCAATGTACCATGTAAACTAAAAGAGACTGAGATTAATACTTAGTTTGTAGTATCAATGAAAGGCTGCAAGCAAAATAAATTATAAATTATAATGACAGATTTTCTCTTGGGACCTTGTAGTTGAAGATCAGTCACATTTGCAGCATTGGGCTGTTCCCTCTCACAATTCTAGAATCATTTCAAAAGTGTTCAAAATTCTGCAAAACAGGAGCATATGAAAATCATCTCAAACTAGTATCTGAATTGTTCAACATATGTAATGGAGTTTATACTATCAAAATTAAAACCATATCTACTCTATAATTAAGACCACATTAAGAATATGTATAATTATTCTAATGATGTTGCTATTATTTTTAAATGTTATTGTTTAGAACTGCTTTTAGAACTGTAAGTTCAAATTCTGTACTATGTACTAACTAGCTAGATAAATAAAGCTTCTGTGCTGCATACTCCCACGTAAGTGAATTTGTGCTCTCTGTACTGATAGGGATAACATTAAAAAGAAATGTGCACAGATCTCTCATCATACATTAAATAGGTGCTTCAGACACTGAGAATATGTGGTTTTCCTCAGACTTTCGAGGGTGTTTTTCATCTGTAGTGAAAAATCAGGGTAATGCTGCATATCCATGATCCCCACTCCCCAATGTTCCATCACCCCAGTTAAAAACACTAATAGTGGTGAATTAAACCTCTGCAACAAGGAGCCAACACTTGAATTTCAGAGTTGATACTTGGGTCTACAAAGTCTACCAAAGAATTTCATTCACTGGCCTTTACCAACTCTGAAAAATACAATGAGGAGGAGAAAATAAATCTTCTGTTGCTACAATTGGAGATAAAGTGGAAGGAACATAAAGTTTTGCAAACAAACCTAAATGCAAATCTTATGTTAAGCACCTGCTCCTTAATTTCATACCAAACTTGGAATGTTGCTGTGAGCATTAGCAATACTGCATTTAATTTATATAAAGGTTTCATGACCAAATGAATTTTTAATTTTCTAATCTCCAAAAAAGTACCCAAGGATGAAAAACAAAATATGCCTTAAAATGCATATTAAAGAAAATAACAATCTGAAAATTGTGGAATGGATAGATAGATATTGAGATCTGTAAAAAATGGAGCTTACCAGTGGCTTCAGGGTAATGGATATTACTCAGGAAGAATGAGGAGTTGGAGTCAGGGAGAAGAAGCATAATTTCTGCTCCTCTCTGTGTTAAAGTGACAATTCTGGCATTAACTGCATCTTTAAAGTTTTCCCCAAAATCATTCCTAAAGGCTTCTGAGTCACATGGTTAATACAGTCACAGCACTGAAATCACATCTTGGTGGAAGTGTTCCAAATGAAAGCTGCTCAGATCATGGGAGCCAGGAAACAGAAAGGGAGCAAAAAAAGGGTTCAGAGAGATCAACCTTTCAAAGCATGCCCCAGTGACCTACTTCTAAGTCCCACCTCCCAGTAAGATATTCAGTGATCAGTCTACTGATGAGGTCAGATCCTACATGATCAAATCATTTCCCAATAGCACCACCCTCTAAACACATGAGCCATTGAGATTCAAACCTTAGCACTTTCTAATATATATGTTTGTAGTTTTCAGATGGGAGTAAATTTTCTCCCAGGGATCATTTTATTATACCTGGAAATATATATATATATTTTAAATTTCTGTAACTATTGACAGTAATCTTAGCATCTCTTTGGTAGTAAAAGGGATGCTGTTAAAAAGCTATAAATCACAGACTCCTACACTGAACACTTATCTGGCCCCAGATATCAACAGAACCAGGTTGGGAACCCTTCTCTATAATTTAATTGTTTATTGTGTTAACTCTTTGTCTTTTCATGTAATCTGGGCTTTACAGGAAGTAGTATGCCCTGTATCCTCTGTGCCTAGAATAGTGTCTAGTGCACAATGAGAGTCAAAAGCTAATAGTTAAAATAATTTACAGACAAGTGAATATAAAATTTTAAAATTTACATATAGCTATTCTGAAATATTTTATCTTACAGACTAAAATTTCTGTTTTACAAATAATTCTAAAAAGGTATATATATATATTGTATTTATATATATACAAAAAATATATATATAAAATTCCCTTCAAGACAAATACCTACAGAACTATTTTTTTTTTTTTTTTTTGGTACTGGGGATTGAACTCAGGGTCACTCGACCACTGAGCCACATCCCCAGCCCTATTTTGTGTTTTATGTAGAGACAGGGTCTCACTGAGTTGCTTAGCACCTCGCCGTTGCTGAGGCTGGCTTTGAACTCGCGATTCTCCTGTCTCAGCCTCCCTAAGTGCTGGGATTACAAGCGTGAGCCACCGCGCCCGGCTCCTACAGAACTATTTTATACTTTTTCAAAAGAAATAGTTTTTAAAATTGTGATATTTATGACAAAATCTATAAGGGTTATTATCAGCAATAAGACACAGTAATAGAAGTTTCATATTTAGGTATTTCATCCCTCCAACAAAAATTTGCCCAAATGACTTTTTCTCTTCTCAAAACCTCTCTAATGCTTTTTGCTACTGTCATCCATATTATCCTTTCATAGTTAAGAAATACCTATCTTAAAAAATAACAACAACTTTCTTTAATACAGACACTCCTCCACTTATCAGAAGAATAATGGGAAGACTATCAAAGCCAATGTACTAAACCCTCAACATCATATCAACAACTCAGGGCTTATCTTAATTTTTTCCATGAAGTAAATATATTTTAAATTTGATTATCTCTTAGATTACACTTAAGGTTGCAAACTTAATGTGAGCATCTCATTTCAACTGCATTCAGTATTTTCAATTCAGAAATAATTGATTTTTCATCTACATTTAGAACCATACAGAGAGAGACAAAAATAATTGTACTGCCATAAAACCAAATAAGTGTATGGGGATATATTGAAAAGCCTGACTAAAATTGAGAAAGAAGCTTTGAAACATATCAAGTGCTTTGATAATGAAAGTAATGATTTTGGGTTCTATTACTTTTTTTTTTTAAACCTGTGGGTCAAGTTCTAAACTTGGCTTTGTTCTTTTCATGGTATTTCATTTACTATGCCTATTATTTCATATATTTACTAATGTACTTAAGAATTAGTTATTAAACAATGATTGCTTCAAATTCCTGTGGTGTATTCTTGGCAGAGGTGAGAGGATTAAAAAAAAACAAAAAGCCAATGAAGTAAGCTCTCCAGACACGAAAGCTTTTTATTCCTAATGAGAAAAGCAGCACAGGGCAGCATGAGGATTCTTGGATAATCACTTACTTTCAAGCCTGATCTTAGTAATGAACTCTGGTCATTACTTAGTATTTCCATTAACAGACAATTAGTTGAATAAAAAACAGCCTTTCTGAACAGTTTTATTGCAAATCCTAAGTTTTAGAGTTTGTCAAAAAATTTAATTTAATTTGAATTTCCAGCTAGGGTTTAAGGCATGATTTCAAATATATCAGTTTCCCAAATTTCATTGATTGATTGATATACTTGCTCCAGCATTTAAATTTCCAGGCATTTTTTGGATTACATCTTAGTGAAAATTCTTTTTTGGGGGTGGGGGGTACTAGAGATTGAACTCAGGGGTACTCGCCCACTGAGTCACATCACCAGCCCCATTTTTGTGTTTTATGTAGAGACAGGGTCTCACTGAGTTGCTTAGCACCTTGCCATTGCCGAGGCTGGTTTTGAAATCGCAATTCTCCTGTCTCAGTCTCCCAAAGTACTGGAATTACAGGTGTGTGCCATTGTACCTGGCCTAGTGGAAATTCTTAAACAGAAAAAAAAAAGTCCTCAGCCAAGTTATAACAAATAGTTGAATAAATGAAAATGAATGTAAATGTACTTGAAAATATTGTTATAAATCAATCCATTTTTTGAAAAACAAAATTAGTACTATAATTAAAATTTATATGAATAAAAGATGTTCATAAATTTAGCTTAATGAGTAGGAAATGTAAAAGAAAATATGTTAAAAATTATAGAGTTTAAGTTCAAAATCATTTGGTGTTTAAAAAACTATCTTTTGAAACTATGAAAAATCAAAATGAACTAGAAAGAAAAAATTGACTAAATTCAGTGCCATAGAGAGAAGATAAATTAGTATACACAAAAAGTGGAAATAGGTCATGTCTCATGGGTAAAGTTCAGGGAACTACTTCATCATATATCAAGGGGAAAATATAGTATATAGCACATAGAAAAGAATGAGGAAATCATTTTTTAATTTATCTAACACCAACAGGTCATGAAGGGAATTTCATTATCCCTACACTAAATAAGAAAATAGAGGTAACAAAAAGCTACATATATAATGCATATATGTGTACTATATATATGCATGTATATGTATTTTACCTTTTAATGTCACAAATATTTCAGTTCTTAATAAATATCCTGAGTAAGTATTATCCAGGAGGTATATGTAGAAACAGTGGATTTTAGAAAGAAAAATGCATTAAATTTTTTTATCAACCCATGCCTCAATTTTGTGCTATATTTATTTCAATATGCTTATATTGCATTTGTGTCCTTAATATTTTACCCAATTATCTTGTATGATATCATCCAACATTAGTTTTTTTCTACCTATGTGTGTTGTACTATTCTATATCAGAAGTGTTCCCAGAATCTCATCCTTGAAGATAGATGGCCAAAAGTGAAAATATGCCTGATTTATTTAGGAGGTGGTTGTAAAGGAGCAACCATTCCTCTGACAATTCTTAGAGAAAATGTGAAACTGATAGTGATGGCCTGTTAAAGTCTAGTTTCTTTTTGGTATTTCTTGCATTATTAAGAACTCTCCTTTCTGAGTACTGGACCTGATGAGAGTCACCTTGGGCTAAAATTGTTTCTTTCTTTCTTTCTTTTTTTTTTTGCAAACTCTGAGGCACAGTAGCCACAAAGCCATCATTCTGTGATCACCTTCAATATCATGCATCATCATGGTCTTTTCATAGCATATAAAGAGTTTAGTTTCTGTGGAATCAACCTCGATTCCCTTCAATAAATGAATAGATATAGAAACTATGGTACATGTACACAATGAAATATTACTCAGCATTTAAAGAGAGTAAAATTATGGCATTTGCGGTTAAATGGATGGAGTTGGAGAATATGATGCTAAGCAAAATAAGCCAATCCTGAAAAACCAGGGGCCTAATGTTTTCTCTGATAAGTGGATACTAATCCATATGGTGGGGGGCATAAGATGAGTGAAGGAAATTCAAATGGGGCAAAGGGGAAGAGGAGGAGGGAACATGGTAGTAGGAAAGATGGTGGAATGGGATGGATATCATTACCAGAGGTCCATTTATGATTGAAGAACAGTGTGACTATACTTCATGTACTTCCAGAGAAGTGAAAAACTCTGCTCCATTTGTGTACAATCAATCAAAAAGCTTTCTGCTGTCATGTATAACTATTTAGAACTAATTTTTAAAAATTCACTCAAAAGTAAAAAAAAAAAAAAAAAAGAATTTAGTTTCTGGATTTCCCTATAAACTCTAATTATACCACCTGCACTGAGGCGAGGGCCTAAACTTCCTCAGATGTTTCTAACACCATTGTCAGACCTTCAATTTTGTAACTCCTCAATAATTGTGTGAAATGTAACTTTTTATTACATAGTATCCACACTCCGATTCTTGGTTAATTAATTGAACCCTGACTGATACAACAAGCAAATATCTTGTTTTCCTAAATTTTGTCATTCATATATTTTTATTTCTAAAAGTCATATTTTCAGTTTTTGTTCTTTTAATTGGCTTGCATTACTAAAACAGTTTTCTCTAGTTAGCCTAAATCAAGTTGCAAAAAGACAAGGGGGGCCACTTCTAGCATACCTCTGGTTTTCCAATCAGGCTACTTTATCAGAACTTCTAGATAACTTTCTTAGAATACAGATCCTAGAAATCAAAATTATTTGATATATGTGACAAGCAAATTTTAAAAATCCATCTGTGAGTCTAATGGATCAGTATTGATATTAACTGTTATGGACTGGATATGAGGTGTCCCCTCAATTTACTGTTAATGCAGGAATATTTATAGCAAAAATGATTAGATTATGAGAGCTGTGACCCAATAAATCCATCTTAGTTTAACTAGACTAAGTGGATGGTAATGGTAGGCAGGTGGGGTGTGGCTAGAGGATACGCGTTACTAGGGGCATGCCCTGAAAGATTTCATCTTCCTTGAGACCCCTTCTCCTTTCTCTCTCTGCATTCTGGCTCCCATAAATGAAATGCACTTCTCCACCATGACCTTCTGGGATCATGTGCCAAAATAAACTTTTCCTGCTCTAAGATTTTTTTGGTCCGGTATTTTGGTGACAGTGATGCAAAGCTATCTAAAACACCAACTATAATGGAATAAAATTACAATTACACCCATGTTATTTGGATATTAGTATGGATTTGAATCCTAGTTTGTTTAGTATGTAACTTGAGAATGTTTCCTAAACTCTCTAATTTTTATTTTCCTCATATTAAAATGAAATTTCTGATACCACCTAATAGTAATAATGGAGCAATTTACAAAGTAATAATGACTTTGACTAACAGAATAAATTAAATTCAGTTAAACCAATTAATGGTTATAGAAAACTCAATAACAATTATTAGTCATACTGTAACAATATCATTCCAAAACACCATGTGAGTTTACTCTACAACCTAAATACGTCCAATTTATTCCATTGTATCACTGACAAAAAAAAAAAATACATCCCCCTTACATTTTTCAACAAAAATATTAGGCATTTCAGTGAGCTTGTGCTGCTCATGCTAGAATTTTCTTTTCCAGGTGCTGGGGATCAAACTCAGTGCCTTGCCCATGTTAATCCTGCATTCTGTAATTTAGCCCTTGTGCTAGAAATGGTGATACCATCTTCAATTCTCTTTAAGCATTATAAACATTTGTTTTCAGTACTAGGATAGATCCATGATAAAATTCACAAATATACACGTTATAATGGAAACTATATTTTAGTGAAAGAGTAATAATGAATAAAGCAATTAAGAAAAATGTGGGGCCAGGTGTCATGGTGCATGCCTGTAATCCCAGCAGCTTGAGAGGCTGAGGCAGGAGGATGATAAGTTGAAAGCCAGCCTCAGTAAAAAAGCAAGATGCTAAGCAACTCAGTGAGACCTTTTCTCAAAATAGGGCTTTGGGTGTGGCTCAGTGGTTGAGTGACCCTTAGTTCAATCTCCAGTACCCCACTCAAAAAATGTTAGGAAGTAATTTTTTTTCTTAAAGATAAGAAATAAACCAAGAAAACTAGAAGTCATTTTAGCTTTGTTAATAATCTCAGTGATGTTGAGGACATAGATTCTGCAAGGGGAAAAAGGCCTCATATTTTATCTATGAAACAGGACAATGAAAAATATTCTAAAGTTTTCATAATTGGTATGTATGGATAATTTTATATTATCACTTTATTCCTTTAGAGGAGTGAAAACTTTTCTGAGAAATGTTATTAAAGTACTAAAATTAAAATATAGACTGGGCAGAATGATATTCGCCTGTAATCCCAGCAGTTTGGGAGGCTGAGGCAGGAGAATCATGTCTCATTAGCAATTTAATTTCACAATAAGCAACTCAGTGAGACCCTGTCTGAAAAATTTAAAAAAATACAAAAAAAGGGCTGGGGATGTGGCTCAGTGGCTAAGTACCTCGAGTTCAATACTCAATATCAAAAACAAAAAAACTAAAAAAATAAAAATCAAACAAAAAACTAAAGATAAGTATTTAAATATAAAATGTTATTATTTTGCATCAAATCATAAATATGTCTTCCAAATTAAAGGTTTAACAATGTGCCCAAAGATGACACCTAAACTAATTGCTTTTTCATTAATTATCACACAAATGAGACTCAAATAGGGTTCAATCATATGCTATCATGTCATGGCCAAAGCTAGTAAATAAAGAGAGATGATCCAAAGACCAAAACAAAATTTTGAAAACAAAAACAATTGCCAATTGAATTTCTGTAATCAAAAAAAATTTTGCTTTTGATTATAAATATAGAAATTTGCTAGCCTTAAAGTAGATTCCAAAGAGGTATTATTAAGATATATACATTTTAATAGTACATAATAAGACTAATCACTTTCTAAAACTGAAGAGACATAGACAAAAAAATGAATACTATGAGATGATGTTAAAAATCTTAATACTGTTACCTAATTAAAAAAGAAAACTTACAATCTACAAATGGAAAAGTGTTTGCTGAATTTGATAATAGATAGCAACAAAAGGAAAATAACATAAATGACATATTTACTGGTGACGTGCTACTGTATGAGATTAGAAATCAGTATGAAGGCTTCCTTATTACCGTTCATATAAAGAAATATATTTAAGAAATTAGATGAATAAATAAAACTACCTTCTCAAGTCATGCAAATGTGAAATATATACATCTAGAAAAACCTATAAATTATTAAAATATTTTAAATGAATTCAGCAATTTTACTCAGCATAAAGTGTACAAAAGTTTGCATTTTGTGCCCTCTAAATGGACAAATGAAAAGCAAAAAAGAAACATAAAACCATTCAAAATGACACAAAAGAGAAATAAATCTATTTAAAGAGAAATAAATCTATTAAAAAAATAAAGTACTGCATATGATAATGAAGAACTAAAAAAGTAAGGATTCACCCTGATTATGAATAGACTCAACACTATAAAGATAACATCGCGTACAAGTAAATGACAAGATTCAGTGCAATTCCAAACAAAACTCTAATCTTTTTGCTTGATTTTTTGTTTTGTTTTGTTTTTTCCAAGTTTATTGTGAAGCTTATTTTTTGGATTTGAAGAATAGCCAAACAATATTGAAAACAAATAAAAGATTTTTAACATCCTAAATATAATACTAATTATATAGCCCAATGAACTAAGTAAGGAGAATACTAGAATCCAAAAATATCCATAGCATAGAATAAAGAATTTTGAAACAGAGAGACACACACATGGACAAATGATTTTTAACAAGAGTAATACAGAAGAATAGGGAGGAAAGGTTAGTCATCAAATAAATTTCTTTCTTTTTTTTTAATTTATTTTTTATTTTTTTTTTATTAGTTTATTTAATTGCATTTCAAGTCATAGCACATATATAGAGCTCAGTTTTTCCATTTCTCTGGTTGCAAACCAGATAAAGTTACATTAATTATGTTTTCATACATGCACCAAGAGTAGTGATGATGATCTCAATCAACCATCTTTACTATACCCATTCCCCTTTCCTGCTCCCCACCTTCCCCATGCCGCGTCCAGTGTTCCTCCATTTCTCTTATGTTCCCCATTCCCACCTCCCTTATTTATCAGCATCCACTAATCAGAGAGACCATTCGGCATTTGGTTTTTTGGGATTGGCTTACTTCACTTAGCATAATGCTTTCCAATTCCATCCATTTGCCTGCAAATGCCATAATTTTATTCTCTTTTATTGCTGAATAATATTCCATTGTGTATATGTACCATAGTTTCTTTATCCATTCATCTATTGAAGGACATCTGGG